>JACDJE010000915.1:207951-275609 GCA_016647715.1 Pavo muticus | reverse complement strand
GGGGGGAGGAGGGGGGGGGGATGGGAGCTCAGGATATCCCTGGAGCAATCCTGGGGCAGCAAGGCTCTTGGGACATCCTCGGGCATCCTTTTGGCAGCAGGGGTTCTTAGGGCAATGGGTGTCCACAGGTTGTTGCCAGGCATCCCCAGGGCAGTGAAAGGCTTAGGATATCCTTAGGATATCCTTGGGCGTCCCTGAAATAGGAAGGGTCCCTGGAGCAATGGGGGCTTTCAGGTCTTCTCCATGTTCTTCCAGGGCGGTGGAGGGATCAGAACATCCTTGGGCATCCTCAGAGCTGTGAAGGTCTCAAGAGGTCCCTTGGGCATCCTCAGAGCAGCAGGGGTCCTGAGGACATCCCTGGGACAGCAGAGGAGTCTTGGGCGCATTCTTGGGCATTTCTATGGCAACAGGGTTCCTCAGGGCAACCCCGAGGGCAAGGAGGATTCTCAGGGCATCCTCTGTGCATCTCCAGGGCAGTGAGGGTGCTCAGGGCATCCCCAGGTGGGCGCAGACACATTGCTTCTCTCTCCACAAAGCCCTATGGGGGTTTGATCTGTGTTTTGGGATATGGGCAGGCACCACTGCAAGTCCTCTCTGAAGGGGCAGGCGCTGACTTGGTGTCATCTGCTGGCTGCTCATAGCAGCACAAAGCTTTTCTGTGTGCAGGGCCAGGCCTGGGCCTCTCATTGCTGCTTTTTGTTGAGTGGCTGAAAGAGACTTTGACATTCTTGTGCAGCTTCTTCTCTGGGAGAGGGGAGCTTGCAGCAGATAAAAGAGTAATGTACAGCTGCTGGACAAGAGCAAGTTTACGTTCGGTTTCTGGCAGTACAGTGTGATGCCTCAGTAACATTGGTAATGCATCCCTGAGTCTCCTAGAAAAGTCTGTCTAAAGCAAATTGAGCCATAAGCCCCTTTGGTTGCTCTGTCAGTGCTTCCTTTCCAATGATGCAGCCCTGCTTTCAGTGCTTTCCTTGGGGATGTATTGAGGTGATCAGCTGCTGCAGGGCTGAGAGCTCTGCTGATGCTGTGATCCTAAACCAGGCAAACCTCATCTCGCTCCTTTTGAGTGTCCACTGTTAATTAGCACAGTGGTTGCCATTTTAATGCGCTCCTTACTTTACAGTGCTAAAAAGAAGAAGATGGCAGACAAAATTCTACCTCAGAGGGTGAGTGGCATGTGCAGTGACAGCCTCTGCTGATACAGAGGTGTGGGGGAATGGACAGTGATTTGCATTCTTGATTGGCTTGTGCTCTGCTGTAGATTCGTGAACTTGTGCCTGAGTCTCAAGCTTATATGGACCTGCTGGCCTTTGAAAGGAAATTGGACCAGACGATCATGAGGAAACGCTTGGATATCCAGGAGGCTTTGAAACGACCCATTAAGGTAGGCAAGGGACGTTTAGAGACTCTTACTGTAATCAGGAGAGTAGGAGTGCTCTGAAGATTGTGTTGTATCCCTGTAAGCATGTAAACAATCGTAATGCTTGAGACTTAAGTGGGGGGGTAGGACCAAGACTGCCTCTCTCTGTGCTGTTTGTTCTGAGAGAGTGGATATTTGAGGAAAAGAGGAATATTAAGCTTAGTTTTAACAAACATAAGCAAGATTCTCATCCCTTTGCTTCAGAATGAATACTGAGCTGATGCTTTTTCTTGTAGCAAAAGCGAAAGCTACGTATTTTTATCTCCAATACCTTCAATCCAGCCAAGTCGGATGCAGAGGATGGTGAAGGAACAGTGGCCTCCTGGGAGCTTCGAGTGGAAGGACGGCTGCTAGAAGATGTGAGTGTGAGACACCCAACCACAGAGTTGATTTTATAGATCTGGAATTGGCAATTGAACCAGTTTCTTAGAGTCTGGGAGTGTAGCTTAGGGCTTGATATCCTCCTTCATCTCTGTTTTCCAAGGAGTCTGATGGTGACGAGACCGAGAGCCCAACTCGGAGACCGATGGGTATCCCCATGGCAGAGCATGAGTTATACAAAGTTCTTATAGCTATAAGAATTAATGGTGAGAGCCGATCAGTGGCACTTGTGTACCCTGGCTCTTAGAACCAGGGCACTCGCATTTTATGTAATTGCTGAGTAAGTCAATTCCTCCAAGCTCGTCTTTATCTCCAGTCTTTCACCATTTTTGACTTGGAACTTGATTTTCGAGCATGTATTGATGAATGTAAGTGTTCACAGCTTAAAGGAACACTGTCGTGCGCCTTGCCTGTGCTTGAGTCCTGGAACTTGCTCTCCTGACTCTCTTCCTTCCTGTGTTGCTTGCAGTCTGCTTTGTCCAAATATGATGCCACCAAACAGAAAAGAAAGTTCTCATCCTTCTTTAAATCTCTGGTCATTGAACTTGATAAAGACCTCTATGGCCCTGACAATCACCTGGTAGAGGTGAGCTTGCTTCTTTTTGCTGTATTATCTCTACAGATGGGTTGCTGTTCCAGCAGGTTGAATTTGTATGTAATTAGTAACTTGTGAAGTGGGGTTTTTAAGGCTTTAACAAGTGGCTGGGAGCCAGGGCTGAATTCTCCTGAATTCTTATCTTAGCTTTTCCACTGACTTGCCAGGGCTCTGAATAAATGCATTAACTCTTGTTTCAAACTATAAATGGGAATGAGATGAATCTTCTGTCGTGGGTGCGGTTGGGTGGCAAGCAGCAGGAGCAAAAGGAATCAAGTGTGTGGGTGCAGCTAAATCCCCCTCCTGTTGCACGTGTTCCAGTGGCACAGAACTGCTACAACTCAGGAGACAGATGGCTTCCAGGTGAAGAGGCCAGGAGATGTCAACGTGCGCTGCACTGTCCTTCTGATGCTCGATTACCAGGTGGGACGTTGGATAGCAGTGCTGGGCATATGCAGCGTTTGCTTCGCTGTGTCTGTGGCCATAAGTCCCATCTCACCTCTCTCTGCTGTTACTTTCAGCCTCCCCAGTTCAAACTGGATCCCCGCTTGGCTCGTCTCCTGGGGATCCACACTCAGACTCGCCCAGTGATCATCCAGGCTTTGTGGCAATATATCAAGACCCACAAGCTGCAGGACCCCCACGAGCGGGAGTACGTCATTTGTGACAAATACCTCCAGCAGGTAACGGGATCCGTGGGGGAATGAGCAACTGCTTCAGCTTTTCCTGGTCAGCAGGCAGCCGTCTCTGGCACAGCTCCTGTCCCTTCCCTGAGCCCTGTGTTTCTGTCACAGATATTTGAATCTCAGCGGATGAAGTTCTCTGAAATTCCACAAAGACTTCATGCACTGCTTATGCCCCCGGAACCGATCATCATTAATCACGTGATCAGGTGAGGCTGCTTTACTTGGCTTTGTATTTCTGGAAAGGATGGATGAGGCTGGCACAGGAAGATGATGTGATGTGCTCTGATTTTTCAGTAGTAGTTTCCCTGCTTTGCCTGCCATTATTTCTTTACACGGGAATGGGCACTTACTGATACTTACTGTATCCCTCTCTTTCACAAGGAACTCAGACTGCCTTTCATTACACGTGTGTGGGTAGAAATTTGCTTGGAACAATCACTTGGTCCACATGCAGCAAAGACATCAATGAAGCTTTGCTGTTTGGTGTTAGAGCTGAAGCTGACACTGGCTTGGCTTATCCCTGCTGGCAGTCCTTATGCTGCGTCACCTTAGAGCAATCACAATTTGATGTGAAGACTTCTTGAACTACTCACTCTTTCTGGTTCTTTTCTTGCCCCCAGTGTTGATCCTAATGACCAGAAGAAAACAGCCTGCTATGACATTGATGTGGAGGTGGATGACACCTTGAAGACTCAGATGAATTCATTCCTTCTATCAACTGCCAGTCAGCAGGAAATTGCTGCTCTGGATAACAAGGTAGGAAGAACTCCTTCAGGTCTGCCATCCTCACTGCTAGATAGGAGTGTGTCTGTGGAGCAAGATGAGCGCTGAATGTGACAGTTCAGCTTTCCTCTGTTGGGCATATGGAAGCTGGAGTAGGGCAACAATGGTTAGATAGGTGGCTTCACCTGGAAGCAGAGTTTTAAAGCAAATGTTCAGTGGAAAAACCGGTAACCTTTAGAGCAGGAAGGTGGGAACTATGGATCCTATCTGATAAGTCAGCCAGAGAGTATAAGAATTCACCTTCACATGTTGGATCTCTTTATGTTTTTCTGACGTTTTTTCCCTATTCAGCAGTCCCGATGCTGTGCTTATCTCCTTCAGATCCATGAAACAATAGAGACAATTAACCAGCTGAAGACCCAGCGTGAGTTCATGCTGAGCTTTGCCCGAGATCCTCAGGGCTTCATCAATGACTGGCTCCAGTCCCAGTGCCGGGACTTGAAGGTAAAAGCTTTTCTTGTGTGGAAGGTGGATCCAGTCACATGCTTCCCTCATTATAACTAGCTCCCACAGAGAGAGAAAGGCAATTTCCTGCTCAGAAAGCAAGACTTGAACTGAAATCAAACATAAGGACCTGACCTGACTGAACTGAAGTTTCTTTGAGGCAAAGGGGGTGCAGTTTTGTTCAGCACAGAGCTTTCGTACTCCCTGAACTGCTTTGTCCTTTGTGCTTTCCAGACGATGACTGATGTTGTTGGGAATCCTGAAGAGGAGCGTAGAGCCGAGTTCTACTTCCAGCCGTGGGCTCAGGAAGCTGTGTGCAGATACTTCTACTCCAAGGTGAGTGTCCCCAGGCAGGGGTCCCTTCCAGACCCGGTGGCTCGGTGTACCTGTCACTTCTTGGGGCTGACGCCCTGGTGAAAAGGGGCATTGTTAAGCCTCGCTTTCAGACACTGCTAATGAATTATGATCCCAATTTGTGTTCAGCCCCATCCAGATGGGCCCCGTGATACTTGAACACTGCGCTGCTGTCTGTGTTAATGCTGCAACTCTTCTCTTCCAGGTCCAGCAAAGACGGCAGGAGCTGGAGCAGGCCCTGGGAATCCGCAACACATAGGCCCTCTTCTCCTCCCCAGCCAGAAGGCGTCAGAGCTGCTTGTGGAGACAGGGTGCTGCAGAGTACACAGTTAAGGCTCACGTAACCACGCTGTGGTGCCAAGGCCTGCACTGTCATCCATCCTGGCATTGTCCCTGCTGGGGCAGCTCTAGGACACCTGGGGTCTTCTGGGGTGTGGCAAGCAGACAGGCTCCAACAAGTACACACTTCTACCTGGTTTTCTTCCTGACTGTTGCCTTGTCAGTCCCAAGGCTTCCAAGAGCCTCCCCTTGACTCCGTGCTGCCTGTAGTGTCCCCAGTAGCCAGTATGAATGCTGACTTTGAGCTCCTCTCAAGTTCAGAAACTCTTCCTCTTCCCGTTCCTCTTCAACTAGCATCTAGTTGTGGCACACGTGAGACCTGACTGGGAAGCCAGGATCTGCTCAAAGGGCGGAGTTCTGTGGCTTGTCTGGTCTCTGCCTCTGTTAGTAGCAAGGTACCAGGAGATGGAGTGGGCAGGATGCTGACATACCTCCAGCCCTCCCCTCCCTCGCTGGGAGGGGGCTGCTGCACTGGGCTGCCTCACAGGTCACTCTCCTCCTTGAGGAAGTTACTGGACTGTATAGAGAATTGTTTCTTCCCTTGTCCCTTTTTCCCTGTCCTGCTCCCTTCACGTTTATGACAGGCTGCCTTGAGCTGGGAATCACTCCCAGGGGAGATGAAGCATTGTCTTACTGCAGAGATGTGGAAGTGCTGGAGAGCTGAGAGAAAGACTCTGCTTATGGTTCCAGCAAGCCAGCTGGCTGCTCGCTTTCCCTGTAGCGGGGAGGAAATGCAGCAGCTCCCCAGTGCAGTTGTGCAGGGGCAGAGTATTGTATGCTCATTCCTTCGGGACGGTTACCATGTGTCGTTTGCTGTAGGGACCAGAGGCTCCTTCCTGTGGATCTGGGAGTGTGGATCCATCCCTTGGGAGTGGAAGTAGCCCTGAGCAAATGAGAGTGAGCAGACGTTTCCATGCTGAAGCTCCTGTGTTTTTTAGTCAATTTATGGATCAGGAATGTACAAGTAGACTTTCTTTACCACGGGGAGTAGCAGCCCTTATGCCTCTTCGTGGAATTATTTACTAGTGAACCAGTGGTCAGGTGTAAGAGAAGGACCTCTCAGCCTAGATCTCAGTATTTCTGCTTGGAACTGTAATGCAAATGGACTGTAATGCAAAGTTGGTCACGTTCTCTTGGAACAGCTGCAAAACGGTGTTGCTGACACCCCCCCCATCCCTGCACCCAGCTGTGGTGTGGTTGGGGAGGTTGCTACGATTTTGGGAGCCCTCCTCGTGTCTGTGTTCCCACATGTCTGTGAGTAATAGACCCTCCCCTTCTCCTTTGCCCCCTGTTGAAACCACCCCAGTGGTACTGGGGTGAAGGTCTTGGTGCTGACGAAGCAGCCCACTGACTCCTCAGGGTAGTTGCACATGAAGGATGCTGAACACTGCGTAGGCAAACATAGCTGTTGCAGAATAACTGCTTTTCTTAACTATTACGTTGGTTGGTTTTTTTTTCCATGGACCAAACTTTTTTTTTTGTACTGTATCCTTGTAGATGTCACCCAGTTTTAATAAAAGCCTGTGAAAGAAGCTGTCCTCCTTCAGTGCTGACAGTACACTTTCTCCCAGCAGCTGCCTTGGTGGATGACAACTCGTGTATTTGCCTGGGAAGGGAGAGGATTAATTTCACTTTTTAAACAAAGCCAGCTGGTTTAAGGAACTGCAGAGAAAATGTTCTTCCCATTTTAGCCTTTTACACGGTGCCTTTCTTGAAAGGATCTCTGGCTGATGGAGTCCACTCAGCCTTTGCAGGGTGCTTTTGTGGTAAAAGAGCAGAGGATTTTGAGCGAAAGGGAAATCCAGTGGCCAGGCTGCTGCTGAATGCTGGCCAGCCTCGTGCCCACACCGCAGAATTGGGAGGAAAAGGTTACCTGCATGGGTTAAAAGCCATGCAGAAGGGGCTTTGCCCTTAGGGAATGCTTTGCACAAAGCTTGAGAACGCTCGTGAGATCCTGAGCACAGCAGCATGGGCAGCTCCTAAGGTCAAGCAGTCAGCGCTGCTGCTTACCGCTGGGGTTAAGGCTGGGGTTGCGTTCTGGGTCTGCAGTCAGACGGTTCATGTTTCCTAGCGGGGGGGCAGGGGGGAAAGGCACTTATGGGGAGGAAATAAATGGCTTTTCTGCAGAAAATGGAGAGGGGGAGAGAGAGGCAGGGCAGCCGTACCGCCGGCTGCGAGCGACCTGAGCCGCTCCTCCTCTGCTCCGGGGCAGTGAGCACGGCGGCCGGGCCGGTGCCCGGTTCGGCGGGGCGGGTCGGGGCGGGCGGGGGGCGGGCCGGGCCGCCCCCACCGGGCACAGCCTTCAAATAGCGCCCTTGGGCTCCGTGCTGCGCAGCGCCCGGCGTCCCTGAGCCATGGGTGGCAAGAAGGTGTGCATCGTGGGCTCCGGCAATTGGTGAGCGCCCGCCAGGTCCCCCCATCCCGGGTGCCCTCCTGGGGCACTGCATGATTCCCGGTGCCCTGGGATCCCCCCGGTGCCGGCAGCCCCGGTGCCCCCCGCCCACGGCTCCATTCCCCCCCCCGCGCAGGGGCTCAGCCATCGCCAAGATCGTGGGCAACAATGCGGCACGGCTGGGCACCTTCGAGAACACGGTGAACATGTGGGTGCTGGAGGAGGAGGTGGGCGGCCGGCGGCTCACCGAGATCATCAACACGGAGCACGAGAACGTCAAGTACCTGCCGGGTCACAAACTGCCCCCCAACGTGGTGAGTGCCTGCTGGTGGCCTGCTGAGCACGAGGGCCGTGTTTTATCACCCTGGTGACAGGTAATAAAAAAGCTGCTGTGCTGCTGCAGCCCCATGTGCCAGCAGCGTGAAGGAAGGGGTGCAGCGGGCTGCGCGGAGCCCCTGCGTTCCCCGTGACCTCGTGGCATGCTTTGGGATGAGCTGCTGCCCTGGTTGCTCTTGCTGCCCACCTTTGCCCCTGCTCTGGCATCACAGGGGCTGCTCTCAAGGCCACGTGTTGCTGCCTCCAAGCTGTTGCGCAGGGAGCCAGGCTGAGCCTTTCACTCTGCGGTTCTCCAGTCCCTCTAGAAGGGGAGCGTGGGGCAGAGTTTATCCCCGAAAGCCCCTGCTCCCCTTGCTGTGGGTTAGGGCAGGTCCCCCTCTACAAAGCACTGGGGACAAGATCCTGATGGCAGCCGTGCTGTGCAGGTGGCAGAGCCCGACCTGGTGAAAGCCTGCTCCGGGGCTGACATCCTCCTGTTCGTGGTGCCCCATCAGTTCATCGGCAAAGTCTGCGACCAGATCAAGCCCCACGTGAAGAAAGGTGCTATTGGGATGTCGCTCATCAAGGTGTGAGCAGGGGCATGGCAGGAGCGTGATGGGGTTTTCAAGGAGATATTGGAGTCATAGAATCTTAACATCATAGGATTTTTTGAGTTGGGAGGGACATTTAACGGTCATCTAGATCAACTCCCCTGCAATGAACAGGGTTTGGGTTTAGAGCGGTGTATGTGGGAGTATGGGCAGCGCCTTGCGGGGATTTGGAGGTGTTATGGGGTAGGAATGGATGAGGGCACACGGGAGATCCCACGTGCTGTGAGGAGTGGGGTGCAGCTGAGCATGGGAGGCTGCTGGGATGGCAGCATCGTGGCACAGCAGTGGCAAGGATTGGGGTGAATGGGGCCAGGACTCCCAGGCCATGGGCTCATCTCTGCCCCTGGTTGTCTCCCAGGGGGTGGATGAAGGACCAGATGGGCTGAGGTTGATCTCAGACATCATCCACGAGAAACTGGGAATTGAGATGAGTGTCCTCATGGGGGCCAACATTGCCAGTGAAGTGGCAGAAGAGAAGTTCTGCGAAACAACCATCGGTAAGGAGCCAACAGCTGGAAGCTCCTGCCAGCACTGACTGTGAACATCTGGCAGTCAGCCTGGCCCAAAGGAATGGGGTGGGCACTGAGGAGACCCTTTAGGAAATAGTTCGCCTACTTTCATTTCATTGGGTTTCAAAGGACACTCACCTGGACTCGTGTTGCTGCTAGCCAGGGCTGCTTCAAAGTTCACCTGGTGGCAGCTCCTGCCATCCTCCACTCTGTTTGTGAATCACACACAGCAGCCAAAACCAACAGAGCTGTTTCTGGGTTAGAAGTTACAAGATTCAAAGTGTCTGTATTTAGAACAAAAGCAAACAAGCCATGCAGGAGGCTGGAGAGGTGTAAGCAGAGCATGCTGTCACCGTGAGCACGCAGAGACACTCTGGTGCAGGGCACTGCAGAGAGAACAGCAGTCTCCAAACCCAAATCTCTGGAGATGCCTTTAAAAGTGGACATGCCAATTCTGTGGTAGGGATCATCCCTGTCTTCTGGGAATTCCAAGTTTGAACCTTGGTTATCTGCCAGGCAGTGTGTGCTTGGCACTCTGTGGGCCTGCAAATGTTTAGCCATGTCTGTCATTTGGGCAACGGATTCCCCTTGCTGTGCTGAATGCAGCAGGACCACATGGGTGGGTTGGAATGCAGTTCTCCTTTAGGGTCTGCTCCATCATCTTGTCCCTTCTCTCTCATTAGGCTGTAAGAATGAACAGTATGGGCAGATCCTGAAGGAGCTGATGCAGACACCAAACTTTCGGGTCACAGTGGTGCAGGAAGCTGACACTGTAGAGATCTGTGGTGCTCTGAAGGTGGGTGAGCTGCTCGCTGTGGTTTGCAGGGCTTGAGCTCTGCAGGGAGCACTCAGTGATCTCCTCTGGGTATTGCGCTCCGGCTTGCAGAGACAGCTGGGCAGAAGGCCAGGCTTTGGAAGGAGCTCTGTGCATGTCCTGCTCAGCTGCTTGGAGGGATGGTGGTGACCAGACAGGCAGGGACAGGCAGCAGTCTGTTGATGGGGTCACAGTGGCACCTGTGGATACAGCAGTGCCCTGGGCTCTGCAGGGAACACATTGCTCTGTGCTGCTGTCTTCCAGAATATTGTGGCTGTAGGGGCTGGTTTCTGCGATGGTCTTGGCTTTGGAGACAACACAAAGGCTGCCGTTATCCGTCTGGGGCTGATGGAGATGATTAGCTTCGCCAAGATCTTCTGCAAGGGCCCCGTCACCCCTTCCACCTTCCTGGAGAGCTGTGGGGTCGCTGATCTCATCACAACCTGCTACGGTGGTCGCAACCGTAAAGTGGCCGAGGCTTTTGCCAAGACTGGGAAGGTGAGCAGAGCAGGGAGCAGCAGCGAGGGGAGCCTTAAACCTGCAACAGCATCGGGCTAGTCAGCACCAGGGTATTGGCCTTCACTTGCCCAGCTCCAGGGAGTGAACATGGGGTAGCGGATGGCATGGCAGTGTCCAACTCCCTCTCTGTTGGGTTGTTGTAGTCTATTGAGCAGCTGGAGAAGGAGATGTTGAACGGGCAGAAGCTGCAGGGTCCCCAGACGTCTGCTGAGCTGAATCACATCCTTAAAACCAAGAACATGGTGGATAAGTGAGTGATCTCATCTCCCTTGTTTGTTTTTTTTGAGGCTGGGCTGGGGGTGGAACTCCCCCCCATCTCCCTCACTGTCTGCTCTGGTGAAGCTCTGCGCTGCCTGCACCCAATGAGCCGCAGTCCCACCTGCTCTGAGTGACTGTGTTGGTCTGCCCGCAGGTTCCCCCTCTTCACAGCTGTCTATCAGATCTGCTATGAGGGCAAACCTGTTTCTGATGTCATCAAGTGTCTCCAGAACCACCCTGAGCACATGTAAATGGGCTCTGCCTGCAAAACTACGGATCCTGCTGAGAAGAGGGGTGAGCTCCCACCTACACCACCTTGCTGCTGCTACAGCTTTGTGAGGAGTCCAGACTTCTGAGAGCAGAGCACCACAAGGGCAGAGGTTCCCCTTCTCAGCCATGGAGACTGCCAGTCTGAGCCTGGCATCAGCACGGAGGTACCTGCTGATCTCCCTCTTGTGAAAAGGGCTTATTTAGCTTCTGCTGCTGCCTAGGTCCTGCCCTGAGCAGGGCTGAGCATCTTCCTCCTTTCCCTTTCTTTTGCTTCGGTGGATTCAGTTCTCAGAGAGACTCTGCTAGCTCATCGTGATTGATCCAGGCTGTGCAGGAGGCACTGCCTGGCAGGTCAAGCTTTGCTATTAGCCCCATGGGGCCTCTTGGCATGACACCAGCTCTTCCCTGCTTGCTGCTGTTGCATTTGTCTTAACTGCCTCGCAGAGGGGCCACAGTTCCCTGCCAGGCTCCACCAGTGACTGAAGCTCCTGAGGACCTTCAAAGGAGCTGATCATCACTCTTCTAAGAAGCACCAGCACAGAAAATAGCTCACTGCCCCCTGCCATGTGCAGCTTCCTCAGCCACCATCAGCTGCTTCTGCTGCACAGCACAGCCAGCACTTTGCCTGTGTGAGGGCAGCTCCAGAGAGAGCCCTTGGAGCTCACTGATTTCACTTTTTGTTCTCACAGCTGACCCTGGCCTCTGACCCCTTTTGTCACTGATCTGCCTGTGCTAATTCTGTGCCCGCTGGCTGTCCCTGGCCAGCTCTCATCCCTTGTATCTGTTTGTTCTCTGGCTGGCTTTGGCAATGCAGGGACCAACTGCCCCAAAGTCTTTCTGAGCAGCTGGCAGGCTGCATAGCCCTTGGCAGTGTACCTGATAAAGCAGTTGGGCCATTGCTCTTAGAGGAATGATCCACAGCAGCTTTTTGCCTTCTCTCTGGCTTGTTCCACTTTGTGCCTTAGGCTGGCCTTTGCTTCTTTATGTGAATTTACAAGAGCTGAGAAAGCAGGTTCCATGCTTTCCCCGCTCTTGTGAGATTGCCCACCAGCAGCACAAGGGGCAGCAAAGGACGTGATCCACAACAGGTACAGAGAGCCCTCCAGCAGCACGGCAGGGGACAGAGGTCTCATGCCTTGTGCTGTGCCTTTGAAACTTGCCCCTTGTCCAGCTGGCTGCCACGTGCCCCTCAGACACTGACGCTGGCTTGCTGCTCAACCAAGCTGCTGTTGCTCAGGGCACTGTGTCCAGTGGCTTGCTGTTCCCATCTGGGGCAGGCTGGAGCTGCTGCAGGTCTTGCTGAATGCCCTCAGGCCAGGTCCCAGTGCTGCAGGCTCTCTGACTGGCAGTGTACTTCATGAATGTGTAAAATCATAATAAATTTGGAGAGGGAAGAGGAGGCTGTTCAGTCTGTGGTTCTGGTGCATCATTGTCTTTGGGTTGGTGCCTGCTGCTCTTGCTAACGGTGCACTGTCAGTTCCTTCCTGGGGCTGCAGCTTTGTGTGCTGTTCCAGAAGTAAGAACACACCTGCAGGACAGCGCTGGATGAGAACACAGCACAGCATCCCACTTGATTTTTTTCAGCAGCAGTTCCAGCACTAAGTCTTAGCTGAGGGCTGCAGAGTGTTGAGATTGCATTGCTAAGCTGGGTACAGAATCCCAATTCTACCTGGGGCCTGCAGGAGCCAGGTCAGGACTCCGCTGTGCCGCCTGTATCCCAGCCCTCCCCTTCTCTGCTGTCTCAGTTCCTTGGGACACTCTGTGCTGTTTTATTCATCTCTTCCCAACTTCTCTTCCCTGCCTCGTCACTGTCTTTCTTTGAAATGCATCTCACACTGAGTGACCTTTCCAGGCCCGTTAGCTCTCCGCTCACCCTCCTGCTAGGGGAATTTAATCTGCTGGCACTGCAGTTGTTTCTGTGCCTTTTATTAGACACGCGTTCTTGGTGGCACCCTACGACCTTTAAATTCAACTGAGCTGCAAAGCACACAAAGTAGCCAGCTCTGGCTTTCTCTGATGAGGAACTTTTTTAGCAAGGTTGGAGGGAGGATAAAGGAAGTCCAGTGTTTTCTTGCAGGGCTGGCACGATGTCTGCTCCCCTTTGTCTTGATGGGCTTCAGGAATCCCACTTGAGGCTCATGCAGTGTGGCTGAGCTCTCCTCCTTTGAAACACTGCAGCTTCTCACCTCAGCTCGCTGTTGCCAGCACCTGCAGCAGGATGCAGATCTTTGTTCTGGATTGGAATTCAGCTGTTCACCCATCTGCTGTGGAGGTGCATCACTCGGAGTGGGCGTTTCTCCACCACTGTGTATTCCTGCAGGCCCTGAAGGCCCCAGCTCTCACCTCGGGGAGATCCATGTCCCCCCGCTTTCCAGCAGCCCACGCCTTGCACCAGCGTTGGAGTTCACAAGCTATAAAAAGTCTTCCCTTTGCCATTTGGAGTTATGTTCTGCAGCCTCAGCACATCCGTGCGCTGCAGCTCCTGCATGGCTCAGGGCTCTGCAGCTCTGGGCTGCTGTGCTGCAGCCTGAGGAGCGGGCAGGGCTTGCTTGGGACGGGGGACAACTCTCTGCGTCCTCCTGGAGAAGCTCCTCAGGTTGGGAGCCCTCAGGGAGGGGGTGAGGCCCGGTGCCCCCCTCAGTGAGGACTCCCTAAGCTGAAAGCCGTCTTCTCCAGGCCGCTGGGCTTCAGCCTCGCACAGGACCGCTTTTAGTGAGCAGAGGCATCTCAGGGTGCTGAGAAAGGTCAGGAGAGGCTCGGGGAACCGCCGTGCAGAGCAGGGCAGGCCCCGGGGAACAGCGGCCGGAGATGCAGCGGGGAAAGCTGAGCGCTTGGGGCTCCGTGGAAGTGAAGGAGCGGCCCCGCGAGGCGGCGCTGTGGTGCTTTATCCCACCTCGGCGGACTGCATCACCCAGCAGGCAGTGCGGCTTACGTCTCCTTATCACGTGACGCGGGGAGGCGGGGCGCTGGGCGGAAGCGCGGCCCTGAGGCAGGCGCGGCGGCGGAAGCGGAGCCTACGGGCGGCGGTAAGGAGCGGGACGGGGCGGTAGGAGGGCGCGCTGCCGGGGGCTGAGCGCCGCGTTGTGTTGCAGGAGCGGCCATGGTGTCCGGCAAGCAGCTGGCTGATTTCGGCTACAAGGCCTTCTCCGGTTCCATGATGCTGCTGACGGTGTACGGCGGGTACCTGTGCGGCGTCCGGGCCTACCGCCTGCTGCAGAATCGCCGCGCCCGGCAGGCCTCGGCCGGCCCCGAGAGCTGAGGGCGGAGGACTCGGGGCTGCCGCGGGGCCGAGCTGCGCTCTTGGAGGGTCCTGGAGCGCAATAAAACCACGTGGAAACGCCCGAGTGTGGTAGTGCGGCTGTCTGCGGGGGGAGCGGGTCCTACAGCTTTGTTCCTAAAAACGCGCTTCACCGCGGGAATAGAGAATGTGGTTCTTGGGTCAGCACCACCGCTGCTGAGAACCGCAGGGAAGGGACTGATAGTCACAGCCATAGGGGTTCAAGGGCCCTCTGAATGTCCCCCAGCCCAAACCACTCCAGCAGATTGCAGGGGAAAACATCCAGGTGGGTTTGGATCTGTCCAGAGGAGCCTTCTGACTTCTCTGGGCAGCGTGTGCCAGGGTTCCCTCAAGGGAGTTTTTCCTTCTGTTCAGGTGGAATTTCCCTGGTTCCCGTTTGCACCCAGTGCCCCTTTGTCCTGAAAAGAGCCTGGCCCCATGCTCCCGACCCCCACCCTTCTGCTGTTGATCTGATCCCCTCTTGGCCCTCTCCCCCACGTGAACAGCCCTGGGGCTCTCAGCCTGTCCTCACCAGCACTTCACCCCCCACAGGGCTCTCCCAGCAGTTCCCAGTCTGTCCTGAAGTGGTTTGCCCAGCACTGGGCCCAGTGCTCCAGATGGGGTCTTCCCAGTGCAGAGGAGGGGGAGAACCTCCCTTGCCTTGCTGGTCCCACACTGTGCAGTGCACCCCAGGCTCCCATTGGCCACCAGGGCACACTGCTGGCCACCAGGACACGGTCACTGATTTCATTTTCTTCAAATCAACAAAGTGAAACATGGTTCTGAAGTGCTTTGTTGGGTTTTTTTTTGTTTGTTTTTTTGTTTTTTAATTGAGATAAGAGTAAACAACAGTATAAAATGGTAACAACTCAAGAAGTTTCCAAAATTCTGCTCGTGACTGACATGCAGGTCCTCCATTGCCCCCAAGTACCATCAAGTAAAAAAAGAAGCAGAGCCCACAGTGTGGTTGCTTTTCCAGCCCAGTGATTTCCTCCACAAGAATTGCAGAATGAGAGCAGCACCATTCTAACTTCTGTCCTGAAACACAGCTGAGCAGGACTGAAACCCCTTATTATGTGGAAAGCTGAGAACAGCCCCCAGCACTGGTCTGCTCTCAAGTTCCTTGCTCAGCCAACTGCATCCAGTAGATCTAGAAATGTCTTCAAAACCACAACTTGCAAAAGAAAAAAAGATTTAAAAGGTACATACTGTGATACTTGTCTTAGGGGCAATAAGGAATCCCCTCCCCTGTTTCAGACGGCTGTCACTGAGGCTTCAGAGGGGCTTTCAGCACCAGAAGAGGCAGCAAACGCTGGCCTGGTCCCTCTTGAGAGCAGAGTTGACAAGCGATAGCCTCCTTAGCACACAGCACCCCAGAGAAGCTGGAGCAGCTTTCCTGTTGTAGCACAATGCAACGCAGAGCTTGGCTGTAGCACAGGGGGATGAGTCTGCCGCAGCCTGTTTGTGGGGAGCAGAAAACCAGGCGCTCCCCATGCTCTGAGCAGCTTATGGAGTGCACCAAGGAGACGATGCTGACCCTGCGTTGAATGAGCCGTCGTCGCTGGCAGTGCATTCACCAACCATGGCCAGCTGAGCCCAAACTCATTCCACCTTGAGTTGATCCCAGTACAAACCAGTTTGTCACATACAAAGATACCTCTGCAAACGTCGATGGGGTTAAGATTGAAGTACAAAATGGCTTAAAGTGAAATCTGCAGCTTGCTTTTTGCCCTAGTAATTGGCTTTCTCCCTTCTGTCATGCCAAGCCTTTGACTGGTCTGGATTGTGCCCGTTTCAGATTTGCTGGAGGTTTCTGGGGAAGGGGTATCTTGATTAAAAATCACTTGGGAATGCAGAGTTCAACACATCTAAATATTTAGAGACAAGTTCGTGTTTGCTCAAGGCCAACCCAGGGCCTTATTCCTCCTCTGTCCACTGCCCGCCGGCCACGTGGCCGTTAATGCGGTTGGAGCCATTGCTCGAAGTGCTGAAAACTCCTTTTGTGCTGTTGGATGTCACATCCTCCTCCTCAGAGCTGCTTTCTACATCGCTGCGGTCATCTTTGGACACCTGAACAAGCCAAGTGAGATTTGGTAGTGGAAAGGGGAGGAGAGAAGTTGATAAATTCACAGAAAGTTACAGCAGTAGAAGGTTGCATGGAAGGGATTAACCAGCCCCAGTGACAACTGCCTTCTGTACTCCACCCTTATTAGCTTAAAGAGCCTGTCATCACATGCAGAGCACAAGACAGACGTAGAAAAAGACAGCTGGGAGTCAGGAGCTGTTTTCCAAACTCTGTACACTGTGAGGCACCACACTTCATGCTCACCACATCAGAGGACACTACAGATCTTGGCTTGCTTTTGTCCTCCAAGAGTTGCATTCTAGACTGGTTAAAGGCTGCTTTTCCAGATAAGTTTGTTTTCAATAACAATAATAAATCTTCTCACACCGTAATAATCAGCAAATACAATGACAAAATACATATCTATCAGTTCTAGAAAGAACACTTTGTCCTACAGGGACTGCCTTTGATATTTTAAAAATTAACCAGCTATATTTATCACATTACTGTTTGCACCACACTGCCTCCCATTTTCACTGCTTGTCGTTCATCTGTGAGAACTCATTTACGAGGAGCAGCACAGTTGGGCAGCAGGCTGGAGAACAGAGACGACAACCTAACACCAGCCCAGGAGCTGAAGAAGCATCTCAGCCCATGGGGAACTGCCCTATGGTTATGGCTTTGGCTATAAGGTGACTACAGAGTCAGCCAATGCCATTTGTGTGTGGGGTTTTGAACCTTTGGAACGACCCTCAGGCACTGCTCTGGTTCACACTGCTGCTACCTGCTGTGGGAGTGCCATGGAAATGCAGTGCACCAGGACACAAAAGAAGGGACCGTAAGCCCGGCCCCAAGTGCAAATAAGCACCTTGGTCACTGGCTGGGCTCCAGAGCCATAAACTCACCAGTGCCATCTGGATGCACGAATGGCTCCTGCTTTACATCTCCTAGGGCAGGCTCTCCACACTTCTGTCTGCAGCTAACACTCCACATTCACCTCATACAAGCACTCTGTGGGGAGACTGCTTGCAGGTGCTTCAGGATTTGATCCTGCTCTGCCTGTTCTGTGCCTGGGTTCTGGCTTTCAAACAGCACCTGATGGGAAGGTTTCAGCTCCAAGGAAGATGTGGCAGAAAGCCAGATAAAGTTAATGATCTCCAGGATAGGTTTTGATGGGCCTGTTGGATGTACTTGCTTTTGTGTCTGTAGCCAAAACTTCTGGTACCTTTCCCTACTCTCCTCCTATACTGGAAGTTCAAAGGGTCACTGGAAGGAAGCAGAGATCTCTCAGCGTTCTTCCCAGAACTGCTGTAATCCTTTTCACAAAAAGGATTGCTTTTCTGCTGTCCTCTTTCACCCAGCAGTGTTAACGAGCACTACAGACATAGACATCAGAGTCTTTGTGAGCCTACAAATCACACAGGTGAAGACATGAGAACGAGCCACAGGACACTGCTCAGACCTTTGGAGAACCTGCATTTTCAAACTGGATCAGGACCAGCACTGCATCAGCCAGGGAAACAAACATTTTAAAGAGAAGGCGCCACCCAGCTGAAGCCCCAAGACCAGAGCTTTGTGTTCCCCTCAGCCTAGACACAGGGTAGAAACAGAAGTACAGATCACACTTACATGCAAAGGATGAAACTGTCCAGCTCCAATCTGGCACAGAGGAAAAGGAGTGAGAAAAGAGTGAAGAAGACAAAGCTCAGAGTCCCTTCTCTGGCTAGGTCACCTGGACAGGAGAAAAGCAAGGAAAGGGAAAAGACACAGAGCTCAGCTGTAGGAACAGCTGCACAGAAAATAAGAGCCTTGCAGTAGCAGTTGTGGGGAACAGATGACAAACTCGTGTGCATGCTCTAAAGTACATCTTCCCCTGACAAACGCTGCCACAAACAGATATGTATTTCAAGGTTACATTTCATGTGTGGGCAGCTAAGAAGTCAAACACAAAGTATAGCTGTGAGAGAAACTCAGATCAAGATACCAGATAGATGACAAAAAAGGCATTTGTGCTAGCAAACCATCTGTTGCACTCTGGTAGATGCAAAGGAAGTGGCTTCTGATGGGCTGGCTGGGTGTCAAATCAGTTCCTAGGCTGCCTGCCCTGTCTCACGCCTCCAGTTGAAGTGCAACTTTTAAGCTTGGCAACTTAGGCTACAGCCAAACATCAGCAGTTTGCTCTTAGGATAACATCTGCCACTTAGCAGCTGCTGGAGTCTCAACCCTCCCTCTCCCTAACACCCCCCCCTTCCCCCCCAAACTAAAATTGGAATACTTAGGACTGGAGCTAGACTGCACCCCATTAGCCCAGTGACAACCAGCTTGCTCCCCAGTACTTCTGAGAATCTTTTGCTTCTGCAGCTCAATGCCTGGCTCCCACTGGCAGCCAGAAGCCGTTCACTGCTAAAAGGGAAGATGCATAATTCTCAGCAACCCAAGAATCAGCAGATGTTGGAAAGCTAGGAGCTAAAAGACATCCTAAATGATTATTTGAAAATGAGCTTTCTACCACCTTGAACTCCAAACAAAGCAGGAAACAAATCAGTCATCATCATATCTCAGTGTACTGGAAGATGGTGGTGTTTCCTTGCATGAACAGAACAGAGAGGAAAGCATCCCTGCTCTGTACGTATTTGGCAGCTCTGGTCTGCAGAGCAACCAGGGTTAAAAAAAGAAACCAACTGCACTACAAAGCAATCGTGATGCAATTACCTTGAGAACCAGCACCAGCCCTTGCTAATGGCCCAGTTTCTCATAATTCCTTCACAGAGCTTGTAGAAAAGGGGACCCAAACCAGCCCCCAACACCTTACCTTTCCCCGCACGAGGGCCTTGTAGGCAGTGCGAACGATGAGATAGGACCAGATGACATGCAGGATCTGCAGGGTTACCAAAAGGCCATTGAACAGCCACCAGGAAGGATAGGGACCAATCAGTTCCCAGCTTTCGAATAGGGTTGTATTCAAAATCCTAAGAGATCCAGAAACACATTACAGATGGGCTGTGCTGGCAGTATGGCTTCCAGCTCTCCACTGAGATGACCGGCCAGATGCACAGCAGTTTGCATCTCACTTAAGCATCTGTTGCTTTGCTCCTGTCAGAGCGGTGATGCATCTGATCTCTCACCAGAGTTAGGAGACAGACTAAAGCCAACTAGAAACACTTGAACTGAGCAACAAACAGGAGAAGATGTGAATGTTATGCAGTCTGATTACACGTACAGATCTGCCGCCAATTTCCTTCTCAGCAGAGTTTATAATAACTTTACAGGAAGTGATGTCAAACTGGTCACTAAAACAACTGCTAACACATTCATCCTTCACCTATGTTTAAAAATCACACATTTTATTTCCCAGTTGGCCTCCCTCCCTTCCCTCCTAGTTTTACAGACTCCTGCCAAGCTGGAAGACAACAAACTGCTTCACAGACAAAGCATTTTGCTTTCTTCCAGGACTGTTTTGCTGTTCTCATTGCTGGAAGTTATTGCCAGCACTTAAGTGATGTAATAAACAATTTAGACTTCACGAAGTAGAGATGTGTGGAGAGACCTTTAAAGGCACCATCAGTTTTGCATAGCTTTTAACATTACACAGGAAAAGAGAAACAAGCCTGTCAAAGAAGAACCCAGGGCCCCAAAATGCAGCTACAGGAACAGCTAATTTGTGGCCAGCTTATTAGTGAATTGTATGCAGCTCCAGAGGTCTGTCGGTGCTTTACACTGCTAATTAGGGAAGTGAATATACGTGAGGTGAACCACGGCAAGCTTGTCAGATTTCTCTGTAAAGATGAGGAGTTGCATTGCAGCCAGTGGAAAATACATTAAAGATTTACAGGACTGCTGAGTAATAGCATGATGCAAGAGCATCACCTCACAACAGACTACAGCAAGGAGAACAATGACAACAATCTCATCTATCAAGGGAAAGAAGCTCTGGAGACTTAAGTACCAAAACCCTTCCTTATCTTGATTCCCTTGATGCATTTGCTGGGAAACAAGGAAGAGCTTTAATTGCAACTCGGATACCAAGACATAAATTTTGTTTCTGCCTACCATTGGGGTACCCCAAAAGAACAGGAATGCAGGCTGTCCGTTGCTCAGGAAATAAATATATTCAATAAAATAAAAATATTGTAAAAAGGCAACAATTATACTATAATTATGGTAATAATCAGCTCTAAACAGATTTTCTGTGCACTCTTTCAACAGAAAGAAGGTGGAGAACATAACCAGGACCACCTCACTGAGCCTGACCTACTGGGTCAGCAGAGAACCTCATTATAGAACAATTAGCTGTAATCTGTTTAGCCAGCGTTGTACCCCTCAAGAACCTCAGACCTATTTCAGGCTCTGAACAGTCACGACTCAAGGGCAGGACACAAGAAATCAAAAGCAGCACTGATGACTAAGCCAGATCCTCAGAAATTAAATTTACTTCAAGAAATTAGGCCTCTTCTGTAACTATTTCCAAAACTTCTCAAGTCAAGAGAAGCAAACAGTGCTCTGAGCTGTTCAGACAGCAGCTGACTGTGCTCCTCTAATGAGCACTGTCATCACTTTGCAGCAAGAGAAAGAGGGGCCAGCTGTGTGTTAAGATTCCAGTCACTTCTCACACTCTCTCTTACTGACTGCTGAGAGGTTTCTTCATACTCCTGTCTAAAAGCACTGCTCCAAACACCACTTGGGTTGTCTGCAACTTCAGGCTGCCGTGAGGGACAGCCTGCACTGCTTGTAAGAAGTACAAAAGCTTTCCTTAAAGGACAGACAAGACCTTACAGTTCAAGGTGCTTACCAGAAAGGATAAATGCCCAGCCGTGTAACAATGAACACAACACCAAAGAGCATGAAGAAGGCATCACAGAGACGCTGGTACTTGGCATAATTGGCTAGCTTTGCAGCCTAGAGGAGATGAGAAACATGAGAATATTATTCCCTTTGTGCACTCACGTAATTACCAGGCTGTAGAGCTCCAAAATCCTCCAGACATCACACTTGTAAGGAGTTAGGAATACTTAGGGATTATTCTCAGCACTACAGCAGTTATGAGGAAAAGCTGACAAAGCAGGATCAGCAACGCAGACATTACAGCATGTTTAATGCTGCTCAGCAATCTGCTCGCTTCTCTGAGAGCACAGAAAGGTACCTGAGAGGTACAGAAAGACTGAAAAGGAAACTCACCTCTAAAAGGAAATCGGATGCATCATGGAGACACAGCACCAGCGTTCCAACACGCACCATATTATTCATGTAAGAGAAAGTGATGAGCCCAATTGTAGCCAAATGATGGACGAACATGATCAGGAAGTCCTGGAAACAGAAAGATGAATTAAGACCCTTTGGCTGTCAAACAAATACATATGCTTGCAGCAGAGCCACAGAACTGACCAACTGAGGACACAGCATGACTTCAGTTCGGACTCGAACTCCACGCAAAGCACAGCTCATCACACATCAGCCACCATCACTGGAGGCTCCAAAAAGGTCTCTCCCAGCACGTGTGCTTCTGTAAGCTTGTAACTCCATGCACAGGCACAGCACAGTCTCTTTGGCACAAACGCTCAAGACAAAGACAAGTATGGCTGCAGAATCCTCTGAAAGGATTGACAGGACAACATATGGCCCTTATTTTTGGTTCCCTTTGGCTTTACAGTCACACTGTTGGTCTTTTCAGCTCTTGGCACAAGTTATAAGTACACTGCTGTTACCGTTGTCAGCATGCAAAAGCCTGCCAGAGCACAGCAGCCACAGAACAGAAGATAATCCAACAAGAACTGGGCTGCTCCATTCAAAAACTTCTTTCAATGCACAAACATTCAAGGCTGTTTTTTAGTTCAGTCTCCCAGGTACAACACTGACATTTCACATCAGTGCACCTTACCATGGGGAGTGTAACAGAGGATATGGAATTAAAGATTGTAAACAGTATCACAGATGCTGTTATTCACTTCCTTTCTGCAGCTCCAAGATATTTTGCATCCTGGAGCTAATATTTCAGTACAGAAAAAATAAACACCTTATTTTTTTTTTCCAACAGCTGATGCAAGAATGGGGATAATTTGTCACTTTGCAGTTTGTACAGCAGAAGCAATAAGCCATGGTTTACTATGAACTGTTTTCCAACAGCAACAATGAACCAAATCCTAGAACGCAGCACAGCAGAATTAGATTCCAGCAATCGTGACCAGTCATCACTCTGCACAGCAAGACAAAACATTACTTTCAAAAAACACGTATTACTGCTTCAGTGTTTGCCATTTTCTCATCCTGCTCAGCAAGATAATGCTTGGAGCATTTTATTTTCCTGTCCTCTTGAAAGCCTTAAAGTTAAAATCTCTTTTTTTTTTTCCCAATGATTTGCTGACTGTTTATTAGGAGGTATTGAGTGATTCTGTTCTTTCCCCTGGAAAGAGCCTCTCAAGGATACACCAGGTCACACAGCAGCTCGTTCCTCCCTTCCTCCAGGATTGTATAATGAGTAGAGAAGGAGGTGGCTATAGATAGGTGTGAATGAGGAAGAAAATTCAGTTATTGCTACGCTTCAGCTTTACTGGCCGCACACACTCACAGTTTTTAGCCTGGTCTATTCAGCAAAGCAGTGCAATTCTGTTAAACTCACCTTCCGTTTAATGTCTGTAAACTGAGAAAACATGAGAGACCAATAGAAGGCCAGCTCCAAGATATAATAATAATAAAGCCTGGATGTTAGAGGCTGGAAAACAAACAAAGACAGCACAGTTAGAAGACAAACTACTTCAAAATTGACACTACAATCCACTTTCTCCTTCCTTCCCCTCCCGCTGTGTTCCATCAGAATGATGAGGCATGAGTTAAAAGATCCAGAATTAAGGCTTAAGGACAAAACACAAGCTTAAGCAACAGCCACCTTCCTACAGGCTTAGTCACACAAGCAACCTTGCGTGTCTGACAGGAGAATCTCAGGTTTTGAACGAAGTTCAATGTTTACAAATTACACTGCAGCCTCCAGGATTAGGAAAAACAGCCAATGAACCACATTGGTTGGCCTCTCTACAAGCACACTTGATGCATAATTAAAATAACACTGTAAATAAGTTACTTTTTATAATCTCAGCAGGAAGAAAACAAAATAAATATGAGTTGAGTCTACTCTATCTGAGGAAACACCACTGTTGACAAACCTACATATCCAGAATTGGAAGACACAAAGCACTGTTATCTTTGAGCCTCCAAAAGGGGATGGCTGTTCCCTAATTGGGAAGCTTACCAGGCCTGGGTAGCATCCACAGAATGAGAAAGAATCGAGACTACCCAATTACAACTTGCTGTCATTAACAGAAATAAGAAATCGCACTGAGATTTGAATCTACTAAGTTTTCATCTCCTACCTGAAAGGGGTAGCTGTACCAGCACTGTCGTGTGTCCCAAAACCAGGGTGCCTGAAGGGAGAAGTCAAGTTTATTATTCTGCTGGTCTTTTTAATTCCCTATTATCTAAGGCATCAACCAATACAGTTCCAGTTCACTGAAATTTTACCTTTGTTCCAAGCTAAATTTACTGTAAGACATAATAATGATTGGAAATAATCATTCTGCACCCAAAGGCAAACTGTAATGCAACTCAAAGAATAAGCAGGCAGCTCTAATAATAAAGACCCAGAGATAAATGGGTATCTCTGTGGGAAGAAAACAAAACCTCTCCACACCAAGAAAGCAGGTCTGTCCTATTCTGGTGTAACACAACAAATAAACTTCTAGTATTTCCATAATGACAGATTTGTTTAGAAGCTTTCCCATCCTGTCAAAGTGGCCTTTACACAGAAACTCCAGGATCTCAAATAAGGGCACACAGAGGTGACTGTCACCAAACTCCCCTTGTTTCAAAGTAGGTGCAAGCACAGAAGGGACACTGTAGCCAAAGCCCTGACATTTCAGCACTGCAGTGCTAACCCAGTGGCACAACACACAGAAAAGCCAGGTGGGAGGGCGCAGAGGGCTGTGCCAGATCTACTCACCGTCCAGAGAAACCTGATCCCATAAAGAAATATACTTAAATAGAATGTAAATCTCCACCTGGAAAAAGAAGCAGAATAGGAAACATGAACCAGAAATAGTTTAACATTTGTAACAAAACCTGAAACAACTGTGAAAAAGGTAATTCTGACACCTGAAAATCATTCACCCACTGATTGTTAATCCTTCATTTGGAAACGTTTTGTGTGAGGATAAACCCATCTGAGGGTTTTCACACCACACTGTTTGCACTGACAGCCAAGTTCAGAGTGAGCATGCAACATTCATATGCTTTAATATACAATGTCAAGATGAGAACAAGAAAAGCTGTTATCCAGAAGCTATCCTAATACATGTATTCATCCTTCTTACCTTGTGGCTTTAAGTAGGCAAAATCATACTGGGGGAAGAATTAATATGAAGAAAATTACTGGAAAGGAAAGAAACCAGCACAGAAGAAACAAGTCAGGAAAAAAGCACTCAGATGCCCCTGTACTAAGAGGGGAACTACAAGCATTCAGAAAGATACAAAGAACAAAGGAATGAACTGAAGGGAAAAGCAGAGAAATATGGGAAGTGTCCATAGAAGTACATCCATCACTGTAAGCCATAAGGTCACTGTGCCTGGGAAAAACGCTACAGCATAACTGCAAACAGCCAACTTGCCTTCAGTGTAATTACTGAACTGTGCACATGCAGGTGTGTACACACACTGATGTGTCACTGTCTGCGTTATGGCCATGGCTCACTCTCACAAGCTGTACATCACTGACAAGAATACTCCTGTGCAAGTGTTCTGGGCTTTCATGCACATATACAAACATTGCTGAATGCTAAGAAGCTCTCCTCACTTCTTCCACTCGCCTACAGGAGAGTTTCCCTCCCGCCAGCCAACCCCCAGCACCAGTTGAAGTTAACAGCTGACCTCAATTTCAGTGAGAAGGGAGAACAAAGAGCTGGAGCTCTGAGATGGAGGCACATCCCGGCCTCTGCACGAACATACATGCTCTCACAAAATTTAGTGATGGTGGTGGGTTTGTCCTGGTTCCTCCGATGCCGAAACCAGCGCTGGATCTTTCGAACATCCCAGTCTAGCTGCTTTGACAAGCCTTCTAACCTTTTTCCATCTGGAGACTGAAGGAAAATGAAACAGACGTCAGTTCTTCTCCTTCTCAACCCGCTTTCAGTTCGACGTCCTCTGTACACTACAATAGGATCCATGCAGAGATGGCAAAACCCACGATGAAGGCACCATGTCCATTTTTAACCCTGACACAGTACTATGCCAGAAGCAGGAACCCGTTGCCATATTCATTCATACTTAACCTTCAAAAGCCACTAATTACTTAAGGACTCAGAATGCTCGTGGTTTAACATTTCCTCATCTATTTCATCATTTGACAGCACATCACTATGCAGAATGCAGTTCTGTTTCTTAGTTTGGGAGGAGGAGCTTTTATAATGCCCTTTCCTACCTGCTAAAACCTGCATGTCAACTCGGGCTGTCTGGAACTCAAGAAGATGACAGCTGAATACATTGAGGGGACGGTATTCACTGTGAAGTTCATGGAAACTTTAAACTAAGAATTTGGTTTTAACACATCTGATGTTTATATTCAAAAAAGGCATCAGAGAAATGGCATTATTTCCATTACCACTTTTAGAGCGCATGAATAAAATTAAACTTGAAAACGGAAATAGTTGCACAATAAAGAATGCATCCCTGCTCTCTCACTGGAATCTCTACTGGCAGTGTTTGTTTGAACAACGACAGTGGATTTACAGGAGCAGAGAAAGTGAACAAAACCTGATAACTGCCTTTACAATGGCCCAGTGGTGAGATAAGCCACGCTACTTTCAGACCAGTGTCCTTTTAACAAGCTCTGTCAGGGAGCTCTTACAACTGAAAGATGATAAACACATTTTACCACTTAAGTTACAAACAAACCCAGAAAGCTATGTAGAATGCTCATGTAATACAGTCACCAGATTGCTGAACTGAAAAACAAGATCATCTGTCATCTGATTTGCAGTACTGAAGCCAGGATGTGCTCGTAGTTCCATCACAAGCAGACCCCTTGTGTCTCTTCCAGGCTTTAAAGGGTCAGGCTGCTGCTACACTGAGTGAACTTACCCCAAAGGAGAGCGCACACAGCTCCCATTGCAGACAGCAATGAAATCTCTTCCCTCTGCATCAGTGCCACCCTACACTTCCATTCTCCCAGTCTGACAGCACACAAGCATACTGGCATAGTTAAACGAAGCTCTGTTTTCATAGAAGCTAGATAAGTATTGCACAGCACGCAACCCCATGGGTTTCCTCAGCATTCATTTCCAGGACATCCCCTGCATAAAAGTCCTCCCCACAGATGGCATCAAATCACAGGGGCCTTCCCGTTCATGTCTCATCCCAAGTACTCCTGAACTCTGTTCCCATGAGGTGAGTTCTGCTGAGGCTTTTGTAATTTCCCCTCCATTCACCAAGAGCTTTTTCCGCTCTGCTCAAAATGGAGTCCAGCTTCACCAAATGAGAACATAAAGCCTTCCATTTCAGTATCTTTAATGAAAATCTATCCCACCACCTGTGCTGATTTAACTGTCAATATCCAGAAGCACAGACAGCATGCAGCTCTGTCATTTTGAAGTGAAGGAGCACTGCCAGCTCAAGCAAGAGAAAAGCCATGAAACGTAGAATAAAAGCAATACCTGCTGCCAACATTCAGCATCCCACCACTTGTCAGGGCGCACTTCCACGGACTGAATGCTTTTACTTGAGCAAGTGACTTCCACTTGGCACAGGAAGAGGAAAGCATTCCCCCAGATGGCCAATGAAAGCAGAGGAGCAGATCGCAGCAGAGCAATGCTTTTCCAATAGGAAGTGAAAGATGCCAGGCAATTTTTCTGTAAACCAACAATTACTGCCCATTACAGCAGTAACAGCTGGGACAAAAGCAGGGAACTAAAGGAAGGAAACTCTTATTTTAAAAGAGGACAATTTTGATTCAGAAAAGATTCTTCTGTGTGCAAAAGCACAGATCAGCCATAAAGAGAATTTACCTTCCTACAAGACGGACGTGTCAGAGGCAATGGAAAATAAAGAACACATGGATGAATGCACTGTGGATGGAACACGTTTCTGAAACCAAAGAAGTGGGAGACAGAAACCCACACCCTCACCTCTGCAGGTCTCCTAGCAACTCACCTTCGTGATGGATGTAAACACTTTCTCTAAAATCGCATTGGGCTGGGCTCTGTGAGCTCCACTGTCTTGTATGCCAAGGTTTATGGCACATGGCTTGGCAATAAACCTGAAACACAAAGAGATGGATTAAAACAAGGCACGTTTTCCTCACCCAAGTCACAGCCCCAGCCTCTCAGACTGCAAAACCTCTCCAAAATGCTTCTGAAGATCTTCACGCTGCTCCAAGGAACCTTTAGTTAACCCAGCAGGTGACTGCAGGGAGCACATACTGTAACACACCTAGGGTGAAAACTTCACCTCGAATGCCCTGGCCTTGCAGGATCAGGACGTGTTTCCCCACAGGGCTCAAAAATAAATAATAGTAATAAATAATTACTGATGTGAGCCCTCTGCGAAGGGCTGCCAGAGCCCCTGCAGCACCACATCAAACACCTTATTTCCAGAATGCTTCTTGGCATCACATAGCTCAGAAAAAGAAAAGGAAGTTCGAGTCACACAGTTCACAAAGGACACAAACACAGATTTATTTTCCCCTAAGAGGAAAACAAAACCAAAAACAGCCTAAGTGGCTTCCCTAGGCAAGGTGGGGAAGACATCCCAAGCCAGGCTGAGACCCACAGCTCAGCATCTCACACTGCATGCAGCACGTTCTCCCAAAGCTGACTGAGCACTGGGTGAATTTTATGGCACAGACACTCTGAAAACAAACCTGGTTTTGCAACTGACACAAACACATGTGCATTCAAAACCAATTGTGTTTTGCTGTACCTTTGGGTCAGACTGGCCAAGAGACAAAACACACACATTACTGAGTGTCTGAATTGTGCTCTCTCCTGCTGGTGAGCAACAGCTTTCAAGGACAGCAAATTAAAACAACAAAAAAAATCAATTAATTTGAGAGCATGCAAAAACCTGTTTCTCAAAAACGATTTTGAAAAGGACCCAACACTTGCATCATTAAATCTACTTTGCTTCAAAACAGAGAGTGTTCCAGAGGCAACTTCATACACATATGTATTCCATTTAGAAGACTCAGAGTGTGATTAAGCAGAAAATGCTGCTTTTTCCAACCATCCCATTTGCTGCCATTTCCCTTTGTGTTTAAAAGATGAGATTCAAATTCAACAGAATCATTTTATACGCATTCCAGCTGCAGCCATGCTTGGGAGCACATCGTCAGTGCTTCTGCTACGAGTACCTACGAGTGCACTGCAGAACTGACACAGGTTGTAGGGTTTTCCCCTTGAGAAATCACGGATCAGCTCACAGCTAATCCTAAATGATCTCTGCTGCTTTTAGAAAATAACCCCCAAGCAATAGCAGCTATAGTGCTGGGTTCCTGCCCTGCTTCTCACACGTCCTGCTCGCTTCAACAGCCACAGCTAAAGAAAAAGAAAGAAGGAAAGGCTGATTTCCTTGATTTCCTTTCAGCTCGGCTCTTCCCTGCTTTGATGGCTCACTGCTTCCTCTACCATCTGGACCACCGGCCAGAAGTGATGTTACTGATGTTATAAGTGCCCATCTCTCTGCTCCTCTCTCCTCCAGGATGCACCATAGCAGCAGAGCAGCTCACATGCGCTCACCGGATGTCAAACAGTTCTGTTTCATTTTCTGGAACACAGTGCTTACAGCTCCACAAAGAGCTGCTTCTGTTTAAGAGCAGGTAAAGAGGAGAGGGAACAGCTAAGGAAGCTCCTATGAACCATAAAAGCGGCATTATTTGGGAATTCAAAACCTGAAGCATCAAGGAAAGAAGAAACAGCATCGCCTCAAAGAAAAGATAGAGAACTAAGCAGAAATAATTCACTTCAGGACCCACTGATTACAGAACAAACAATGAAGATCTGCACAGAATTGCTCCAGACTATAAGCTTCCTCCACTGGGGAAATACAGATGTGTCCAGAAGTCAGGAAAGGAAAAAAAATACAGAGCAAGGCAGGGCTACAGACACCACGTGGGACTCAGCCAAGCATGCAGGCGACCAAAGAGCAAAACAAAAAAACACACAAACATTTCTTGGTGCACGGAGGCAAGCAAATATCAGTGTAAGCAAAGAGGAAAAGCCACAGAAATAGGATCTCTTTGCCGTTAAGGAAGTGCAGCCCAGCGTGGCAATGCTGCTCCTCTCACCCAGCAATGGCTTCGTGCAGCAGGGGGCAAATTCCAGCCCACAGCCGGCCTCCTGCAGGGCCCAAAAGCCCTCCCAAAGCACTTTCCTACAGCAGGTTGTACAGGAAAGCGCCCAGGTGGGTTTGGATCTCTCCAGAGGACTCTCCCACCTCTCTGACAGCTCTGCACCCTATGCAGGGCTCTCTCGGCAGTTCCCAGTCTGCCTGGAGCTGGAGAGCCCAGCACTGGGCCCAGAGCTCCAGATGGGGTCCCCCAGGGCAGAGCAGAGGGGAAGGGAATCTCCCTTGCCCTGCTGGCCACGCTCTCTGCAGCACACCCCAGGGTCCCATTGGCCACCATGAAAACGCCACCCTAATTGTAGAATCCCCTCTCCCTCCAGAATCCCCATTCTTGGGGATGTTCACAACTGGACGGCACCACAAGCAATTCGAGCTGATTCCAAGGCTGGTCCTGCTCTAAGGGAGGGATTGGACAAGGTGACCAAGAGGTCCCTTCCTACCTGATTATTTTATGATGCCACACAAATCTGCTGCAGGAGCTATTCCCAAGGTCGAGATTGTGCCGCACCCTCCCAGCAAGGAGTTATCACTGTGTAAATGCTTTTATTGCTGTTTTGTGAACCCATATTTGTTTATTGGCCTAAGTCACACTTACCCAGCTGCATTTTTCACCCCAGTTATTAAGACTTTGAAACCAGCACCAGTTTTCAAGCACAGAGACTCGCATCTAACAAGCACTTTCCAGTCACGCTGTACCTCATGAACCTCCCCTTCTGGAAGTTTCAGGTTCTCTGCTAACTCCCTCCTACAGCTCTGAAAAGAAGAACAATTCCCTAAGTTCAACATTTACAAAGTGAGCACATCCTGGAGTCAACGTACCTGAAGTGAGAGTCCATCTCTTCACGATCTCTCAGTTTCAGTGCTCACCTCACTCCAGAACTGCCCCTAATTCCCAGACGGATTTGACAAAATAACATCTAAAACCCTTTTTTTCTTTTCTTTCTACACCAGACTGAGCACAAACCACAGATCCTTCCTCAGAGGAGTGACTGTAAGCAAAAAGGAGTTACAGTGTCATTACAATCACCTTGTACAAGTAACAGACTCCAGGTCTTCCCCAGTACCTGGGAGGCTTTTCGTGCCTGCAGTGGGATGAGATGCGTAGGGTGAAACAACAGGAAGAAGAACAGTGGGGAAAAAAAGAAATAACACTGTAATCTGACACGTTTGTTAGCAGAAATCCTTCTTTCTCCTGCCTGCCCCAAAACCCACTTCCAGCTCAGCCAGGGCCTTTCCCTGCCCTGCAGGCTCAGTTCTTCATCACACAATTCCCACATACACTCAGCCCAGTGAGTATTTTACCAACACTGCGATGCAAAGGCTGATTTGCAGGAGCATTACCCACAGAAACGTTATGTCAGCGTAACAAAAGCACTTCCTCACACTGAAGACCTCCTACAGAGGACAGAGAGAAATGAAGGCAAAAAGATAAATAAAAGAGCTGCAGGAGAGCAGAATTCGAGTTCTGAGTCATTGAGTCTGATTGCCACTTGTGTATCAAGGAAGCCTTAGTCGCCCCCAAGGCCTTAGCTGGGGTATGCACACAAGGGGATGTTATTAGACAAATCTGAATTATCATGACACGTTCAAAGTGGCAGGAGGAAGAAGAGAGCATTTCTTGAAACATACCGTCTTTTGAAACAAACATACCAGGAACAGCCCTGGATTTCACTCTCACAATCTGCTTTCACTTCAGGATACCACCACTGAGGCACTGTTCAAGAGAAGGAAGCAACCCACGCAGGAACCAGGCCACGGTTTCCAGGTTCTACTGCTAGAGGAAGAACATTTAATTCCTCACCTGAATTCTTCCCTAAATTAACACAGCAAAAGAAATTTCATAAGCCAGGGGCACAGTGTTACCAAGATAAAGTAGCCTCTAGCAGGACGATGTCTTACTGGGTGCAGCAGGATGCACTGTACCCCTCTGCCTGCCTCACCAGAGAAAACAGTCTTTTGTATTTCCTCCCCAAACTACCTGAACCAACCAGGTCTGGGGCAGCCAGGGGACTTCCCCTATCCCCCCCATAACAAGCAGGGGCAGCTCTGCCTCCCAGATCCCCTTCCTCATCTGCTGGCAGCCGTGGATGTCAGGGGTGGGCTTTGGCTCTGCCACGTGTCTGTGTTCCCGGGTCCTCTGCACTGGTCTGAGCTGAGAGCAGCATTCTGAGGTACTGGGAAAGAGATAAGACTGACAAGGGAAAAAAAAAAAGATGCTCCCATTTCTCTCCTACTCTGCTTACCCACGTTTTAATTTGCTGTTCTCTCTTTTTGCTCTGCTCAAGTCTCCTTTTTTTGTTCAAGCTCTGAAAGCTCAAAAAAAAAAAAAAAGCACTTCCTACAGAAAACCTGAAAAATGAAACCAGCTCAGTTCCTGGTCGCTTTAATGCGTTACACAGAGAAACACATCCACTCATTACACCCAGAAATGTAGAACTGACTCAGCCCTTAATGAACTATTTAAATAGGTGCCTGAGGTGTCTTAACTGGCTTCACCTAAGTGTCTTAACCAAGCCACTTCCCTAATTAGCATTGCTGTCAGCCACACAGCCTGCTCCACGTGCGGCTGCAAGAGATATCCATCGCGAAAAGCAGAAACTGCTGCCCCAGGGGAGAGGTAACGCACAGGTATGGATACTGAACCGAGTGAGAAATGCTGCACCACACCTGTCCGTGGGCAGACACCATCCGACTGCACCTCTGGCACTGCGGGGACCCAGAGAGCACTGGGGAACACAGCAGCCAGCAGAGCAGGCCTGAATTCCTCAGCCAGGAACTGTCAGGGAGAGCACATCACAGGCAGAGAGCAGCCCAGCACCCTCTGTCACACGCACAGGGCTGACTTCCCGGGGAACGGGAAATAAAAGTGGGTTCTCCTGATACTGTGCTCCTACCCCCCAGCACGCAGGAGGCTGTCAGGGCCCACAGCACGGCACAGGGGAGTCCCGAGGCCACAGAGAGGCGCGCTGAGGCCCCCGAAAGGCACAGGAGGGCCCTACAGAAAGTCTCAGAGGGCCATGCGGGATTCCCCACGCCGTGACACACACAGACTTCGGGACGGCCCCAACAGCGTTCCCTCTCCACGCAAAGACACGAAAGGAGCGGCGGGCGGAGGCCTGAGGCCTACACGGGACCTGAGGGGAGAACGGGACTCCGAACCGAGTCGGGCCGAGCGGAACCGAGCCAAGCCGAACCGAAGGGGCACCGAACCGAGCCGGGCCCAGCAACGCGCAGCCTGCCCCGCCCTGGCCGCCGCTCCGCCACACGTTGCTAAGAGACCCCGGCGGACTCGCACCGCACCACAGCGCGGAGGGGGCGGCGGCCGCCGCCTGAGGGCCGCGGGGCTCCGGAGGGGGCCCGGCCCCGCGCTCACCTCTCGAACAACAGCCGCACGGCGAAGATACCGAGCGCCAGCGGGAAGGCGGAGAGGACGTGGCTCGCCCGCGGGTACTGCAGCTCGCCATCCGGCTCGCCGGCCAGGTCGGCCCACGTCACGTTGTGCGGCAGCCAGAAACGCTCGTTCCAGAACCAGGCCCGCACCGCCGCTACCGCGGCTGCCGCCATCTTCCGCCGCCTCCCTCCGCCTCACCCCCCTCCCGCCCCGGCGGCGGCCACCGACAGCGGGCGGAGCTCCGTGCCTCAGCCCGCCCGCTTCCGCCCGCCAGTCAGGGCGCATGCGCAGGCGGCGCTGCGGGGTGGGCTTGTCCTGTCCACGCCCCCTTCGTGGACCGTTAACTCGGAGCATGCGCAGAGCGGAGCCCGCGCGTTACGCTCGCCCCGCAGCCCTCTCTGAGGAGAGTGGGCGGGAACCGCCCGGTGCCGGGATATCGGGGCGTTCCTACAAAAAAAAAAAAAAAAAAAAAAAAAAAAAAAGCTGATTGTTCTGCTTTAAAAGGTCTCAAGATTGTCTTGCGAGCCCCGAGGAGCGGCCTTTAGCCGGGCCTACGGCCCTTCCCTCACTACCACAGGACGTTCAGCTCTCACATGAGGAGTTCATGGTGAGATAACAAGGGTTCACTTCATTAATGTAGACGTGGTTTAGCATTTAAGTGCAAAACAGAGAGGTTCACACATTGAAAAAGTTGAAAACGTTCCCAGTAGCTTTCAAAGCATTCAGAAAATGACTTCAACGTGATGGGCTTGGGACTGACGGTTACCAAGGAACAAAGGCTGTATTCTACTTTGTAATTATGTTCTAAAGCTCTCCATAAAGGTACTCAGCACCAACTTCCGTGTACATGGTAGCAGAGATCCATCTGTCCCATAATAGCCCTTCTGGCGTCCATCCAGCTGAGAGTAAATTAAATGGCCCATTGAGCACTTAACTACTACAGTAACTAATGGATCCAAGGAGGTTGCAGTTCATAATATCCACACTTTTTTCAGTGGAACAAGTTAGCACTAATTTCCCCGTGAATACGTTCACTGAGTGGTCAGAATCCTTGTCTCTCAAGGACTCACAGGTGGCTGAGATTTAACCAGAACAAATCTCTACTAACAGCAGCCATGCAGCTTTAGTATCATGTAAGTGGGGATGCACTGTAAAGCTCAGCTGCATCTCCTAATAAGCAAGGAGTTGGAACATCCAATACATCCCATGTCCATGACCAATAGCTTCCAGCCAGAACTGCTTGGTGATTTGCTGAGGAAATCTAAGAGCAAGTAGATGTTGTTAAGAAAATATGCACTTGTACATCAGCTTCCCTAGGTTTGAGATCTCCCTCTACCTGTTCAAACCAAGGCTTGTTTCTCCCTTACAAACAGCCAGCCCATAGGTTGTACATGCCATGCCACACAGCTGCTAATGCATACTAGCCCAACAACAGGCTGTTCCCTTCTCTGTGCTGCAAAGGAGCACATTTGTTTCCGCTGCTGCACTCACTGCATTTTCACTACACCCACGCCTCCAACCAAACTACCCCAGGCTTGAGTGAATACAACTGCAATACACGGCAGCTGTAAGGAAGAAAAAACTAAACCAATTCTGGATTGTCCTCAGCTGCCTGAGAAGCAGCTGAAGCCAGAAACTGGAGCGCGAAATACCTGCGCGCCCTGACTTATTTTGCCCTCCCTTTTCTAAGCCCTCTCCCTCAGCCTTGCAGTCTGCCGGTGACGACCACAAAAAGTGGACCCACAGCGTCACCTAGTGGCACCAGAAAGTCACTGCCTGGCCTCCAGCTGCAAGTAAACCCCGGGATTTCACCCATCATTTCCCATCTCCTTTAAAATGGTGCTTCTTTGTGAAACGAGTACGAATGCAGTCTTCAGACCTATTTTTTTTTTATGTAAATGACCAAACTTTATTGAAGTTAGCAGGACTGTTAAGAAAGCAGGATATTTTACACCTCAAAATAGTTAGAGTTAATTCTCATGTAACTACAGTACAAATAAAAGCTAATATAAAGGGATATCTTCCTTCCACCATTCAGATTCCATTATTTGTAAAATAAATGCGGTCAAGTTTTAAAATGTACTAAGCTTCAATGCTAGCAAATTAGAAAGTTTCTGGTTCATATGGTTTTATTCCAAAGATTTGCAATGCAGCAGAATTTCACAGCCATAATGAAAAAAAATTATGGCAGCTCGATACAAGTAGGATTCCAAAATTGTCAAAAGGCCTTAAAAATGTTATGTGCAGTTTTAAATGAATTATAATGAACTCTAAGTAAACAAAAATCCATTCAAAATGCATATAAAAACGCAGAAGTAATGCCCTGCAGGCTCCTGCACAAAATGTTGACTTGCCCTCAAGGAGTTCTGTCAGCACAGCGTTTGGATAAGCACTAAAATACATTTGTTCCAGCAGTGGGCACGCTATTCCAGTTGCACAGAGAGAAATGGAGTATTAATCTTCAATTGATCCCAGGCAGTTTTGGAAGTTACGTTCTGCTCAGTTTAAGATGCTGTAGTTGTTGGACTCCAAGCCCAAAAAGTGTTTTTATTCTAATAATTAAAAAACAAAACTGTGCCCTTAACTTGTATTAAAGTGCATTTAGTTACCATTTTTAAAGCAGGTCAGAAAGTCCCTTTGAAACTGGTCCCTAAGCACTGCAGTAGCATTTTGTAGTGGTAAAAGTAGTGTATTACAGAAAGCCTGTTCCATACCAGCAGATTACAGGGGAATTTGTGAGTTAGTGAAACAGGTCCTAGAGTTCCAAAAGGATAAGACAAGAGGAGTACAGAAGAGCTCTGTTCTCATCCCGTGGACAGAGGTTACCTGTTGAAGGCATCCCACAGCCACAGATACTCCTTTCCATGCACCCAGACATTCCTTCAGGCTTCCACAGTACTTTTCTGGCTGAGATAATTCGTACATATGATTCCCTTAATGGTGACGTGCAGTATAGCATCGCTTTCATACAGGACAGCTGTTTGTTAAAGCTAAAAACACCAATTAAAAAAGGCCCAGCACCTTGAAGCAAGTTTCATAATAAAAGGCCTATTTATTCTTCATCATCTTCTTCATAGTAACGGTTCCTTTTGATCTGTTCTTCCACAGATAGATCTTCCATATCTTCACCCTCCCAGAACCCAACATCCTGGGATTTGCGGTTCTGGTCAGGAGATGATTCCTTCGCAGTTACATTGGATAAGCTGGAATGTTTAGGAGAATTTGGTTCAAGGAATTCTTCATTTGGGGTTTGCTGCTCTTCCACAGCATGTTCTTCCTCATCTGTCTCTGCATTCTCCTGGCCATTTTCTACAAAGTTGTGCTCTGCTGTTTTGACACCAGGCAATTCCCGCTCTTCCTCTACGTTCTTCTCCTCAGCATTCTGCATGTTCCTATTCTCAATCTTTTCCTTTTGCTTTTTGTCTACCGCAACTTCTCTCTCCAGTTCCTCGCTTCTTTTCAACGTGTCTCTCTCTGCCTTAGAAGGAGAGGACGAACTGTCTGTTTTATGGCCTTTAACAGATACTGTTCTAAACGAGGCTGCTACCGTGAACGGACGACTTCTCTCCTTCAACGAGGAAGATCTTCTTAACTTTTTGAGATCCAGATCCACATCCTCCAACACATCTGGCTTGGAACTCTCTTCTTCTGGGGGCCATTTGGGTTTTAATACTTTGATGCCCTCATCCAAAGTGCTTCCTTGAGTACTTTGGTCCGATGGAGGTGGCCAGGCAATCCTGAGCTTTTTTGTTTCTGCTGGTTTCTCTTCTCTTTCAGGCAAAGCTGAAGCTTTTGCTTCCATAGTTGCTGCCAGAACTCCTACTTTTGCAATTGGGGCATCCTCTACTCCTGGGTTTTGAGGACTCTCAGTTGCATTTACACCATGGAGGGTTTTCTCCAGGGATTCCTCACATTCTGTTTTGCTTGACCATAATTCCTTATGCTGTTTGTGTCCAAAGCCTTCATCGTAGTTACCTTTAGCTTTGAAGAGCTGATTGAAGTGAGGCTTGCAGTAAATATTCCCACGCAGAGATGCATATGTCCCAAGACTGTCCAGAGACACAAAATCAGATGTTAGCATCCTGTTTCTCAGCTGCTGAGACAAGTGTATGTTTTAGTTATGTTGCTGAAAAAATTAGATTTCTTCCAGTAGGTGTAGAGGAGACAAGCTTACAGTTTTAATGTGTTTGTATGACCTCTTTTCAAGTATCAGGAGGTGGACACTACGTCCTTCTGTCATAAAGCAACATTACAAGTTACAAAATACACTGCATTAAGCGCAAAGGCAACTAGCAGAACTAGGACTGCATTACCACTCCTACACTCCTATTCACTGGATTATAGTTGTTTTCACTTCTGCTAAGCCTGGACAGCATCTTACTCAGCTTCTGAGAATAGGAAAGCCACACTTCCTCGAAGGCAGCCAAATGGAGCAGCGTGTTTACCTGAGTTTACTGTTGCAATAGGAACAGCGGAAACAGCTGATGTGGAACACCTGCTGGTTGGCAAGGAGCCTCTCCATTGGGTACACTGTCTTCTGACACCCAACACAGGTTTCCTTTGCTGGCAACTGAAACTTCTATGGGAAGAAGAGAAAGTTCGTTAGCTGGAAAATGAATCAACTGCTAGGAGACTTGGCTTGGATTCATGCACAGCTTCTGCAGTGGCCAGGAAAATGGCAGTATTTCTGCAACCTCAATGCTGGTTCTGATAGAGCAGGCTCTGGTGGGCAATGAGAGAGGAAGAGGCTACAGCAAGCCCACAGGGATCGGTGTGGTTGGACAGCCAAGGTTATGCCCCAGTGAGCCGCACACCACAAGCTGAGAGGGAACAATGGAAATGCTAGAACCCAGCTGTAACTCCCTGACAGAGCCAGTTCCCAGAAATCTAATGTGTTTCTGCAATCTCTTTTTTTCCTCTATAGGAAAACAATGAAATATTTAAGTAGATACAGTCACTGCGAGACTTACCAAAATAAGGAAAGCCAGCCTAGAAAAAGATCTGAAAACCTCAACATAAAAGGTCGGGGCTGGGGAGAGAAGAGGGACGGTGCAGACCGCCCTCAGCAGTTTGAAGTCCGCTTCTGCTAAACGCTCTACTCTTTTAAAGAGGAGAAAATAGCCTCAGTGCAGATGTGGGCAGCAGGAAATGCTTCTGACTTCATTTGTAAGCAATTCCAGTTCTACAGCAAAAAAAGCTGTAGTCGGGTTTCAGGACAAACAGCCCTCAAACTTGCTCAAGACTTAAAGCTGAGCAGGGCTTTGAGGTTAAAAAGCTGAAACTGTTTATGTAGTTACCAAGAGAATTTCCTGAGAATTCAGTGCAAGGGTAAACTTAAACACCAAGGAGTCAAGCACTGCTGCCCTGCTATAGGGGAACAGTTTCAGACTTTGTTTTCTGAAAGCATCAAGGAAGCAAGCACACTGTCCACAAAAAAGGTCACTTGGTGCCATTCACTCCTCAGAACCTGCTATGGTTGGCCAGCAGGAAAGACACCGCCAAGAAAAAAACTTGCAGGTGAGAAATGGGCGTTCTCAGGCTGCTCACTGACAGCAACTACTTCAGCAGCAGCACAGGAGTGCCTAAGCTCCACATTCTTGGGCTTGCACAGACACATTGATAGAACAGCATTTAAAACCATTTCTTTTTTGGACACAGAATTACCTGCTACAAACTTACTGAAAAGCTCCAAGGAAAAATACCATGGCTAAAGAAAAAAAACAGGAAGACCGCAGGAAAACATAATTACAGCAATTCATTTATAACAGGCAAGAAACAATGGCTAGGCAATGAAAGTTACAATATGCAAGGGACAGATTGCTGAAGACAGAGCCAGCTGAAGTCTGTTTGTCACAGCCACAAAATTTGCTGCCAATTTAATTCCAGCTCAATAGGAATTTCAACTTTTTAAGGCACTGCTTCAAGCTACAGCAGATTAAAGTTCTAATTATGACAACAAGTAGGCCAACATAAATTCAGAGTTCCTTTTAAAAAGGCCCACAGTCCCTACGTGCTGCCAAAACTGCATATGAGCCCTGAATCTCGTGCTGCTAAATGAGATCTCAGAAAATGAGAGTTTACCAATTCAGACAAAACTCTCATCATCCTCTTTTGCCACAGGAAGCAAGGCAGCAACTATTTACTGGCCCATCAAAAAGTGACCCCAAGAGCTCAGTTTTGCAATGTTACATTACAGTGCTGGCATGTGCTTCTGCAATGTGCATCCTCATCTAAGAAGAGGAACTTACTTGTACAACAACGAGCCCTGTGTCTGATGGAGAGGTGTTTTGGGGTGTGAAGAGAAAGAAATTCTTTTCCAGGCATACTACAAATAGGAGCTACAGGAGGAAGGTGAGGCCCAATAAGTAAAGAACTTGAGAGAGAGCTGAGAGTTGAGCTCACATTAGGAGGGAAGCAGAAGGCAGGAGTAGAGATTAGGAACCAAGAACAGGAAACAGAAGCTGGAAAAGACAAATAGGAACCTTACGTGAATAAACAGCATCTAGGTTTCTATCCGAGCAGTGCAGCATCAAAAGCAGTAACAAGGCAGAGGACTAAAATGGTTACAAGAGATTGCAGAGGACCAAAACACATAGCTTGCATGTACCTTGTGTGCTTTCACAGACAGATTACAAAAGCATTACAGGCAGCTCTAATTTCTTATGCTATCATTTATACCTCAGAACACCAAGAACCCACATCTCACTGGTCTTGCTTAGATCAGTGCTGTCCCTCTCCAAGATGGGGAACACAACAAAAGCACAGTTGTTTCCTCAGCAGTGAGCTGGGAAGCCCGTGGCAGCCCAGAACAGGCATCCCAACTCCAGACAGCACATGTGACAAGTGCAGCGTGATCAAAGCTTTCATAACTGCTGTCTGCATGGCTAATAAGATTAGCAAATACATTCCTATCCAAGAAGTGCTCCATCTGCTTTAGAGCCCCTTCTAGAGGAGATCTAACATTGGAGATCTGCTATTGAGAATGCCACACTTCATCCTCTGTGCAGTCGTTCACCATTCACCCTGGATATTAAATTTCTACCAACTGCTGCTGCTTTGGGAACAGCTGGAAGAGGAGCGTGGAGGGGCAGGTCCTGGCCTACCTGAGGCTCTCAGGTTCAGGACCTCAGTGCCACCATCAGGGAGCTCTGACTTCCCAGGAGGGACAGACAAACCCTGGCAGGATCTGCATCCCTGCTCAAACCCCTTTTTCCCCACGCTGAAGAGAAGCAGACAAACCACTGCAGCAGCAGCACAGCTCCCAGCGTGCAGCTCAAGCTTCATCTTTGAAAAACAAGTTTTGAGATGCTTCTCCATTCAGCACTGGAGTTCCCTCACAGTCAGATCAGAGATTAATACAGTTACTTTGCTGACAGATTGGTTGAATGAAGGCTTCTCACTATTAAATAGAGAAGAAAGTTGCTTCTAACTGTTGCCAGTGTTAGAGAATAAATAGCTCCTTCACCTTCACTGCTTTTGGCAGAGATGGATCCGCCTGGCCAAGCGATTTGGAACCAAAGTTCTGCTGTTTTGTGCTGACAGGTTTCTGAATTTCTGCCTCACTCTCCAGGTTTGGTCCAACTAAGGGAGGAGAGAGGAAGAAAACATCGTTAGAATGACTTGAAAACCATGGAAAGCTTATGCTGATAAGGCCAAACAGCAATCCTACCAGCTAGGGACTAAAATACTTGTTTGCTATTAAACTTTTTGATCTAGATAAAGCAAATACATTTAAACATGATCAGCCTACTCGTGTGTCAGAATAGTTAAGTTGATACATTACAGAAACTTTTATTTGGAGATCCAACACCTAACTGTGCTGTCATTTCTGCAAAGTGCTCCCATGTTGCCCTGAATTCGGGTGTAAATCTAATGCAACGTGAGAAGGACTTCATTGAATGGGAACTTGTCTACCTCTGGTCACCCCAAAGGTATGTGGTAGCTGTCCTGCACTGGCAAGTCCATTCAGCCTTGCACAGGACAGACTTAGCATGAGAAAAGAGTTTATTAGGTCACATTTATCATTTGACATGAGAGGTCCTAAGCATCCTACCAACAACTGACTGGTAGGAGGGAGCACTCGTCCTCGTTCACACACCCTACTCCTGCTGAGGCAGAAAAATGAGTGCTTACCATTGCCATCCTCTGAAAGGCTGGAGTGGAAAGATAGGCTGTTCTCACCCACAGAAACCTGCAAGAGAACATTGGGCAATGAGCACCTGCAAGCTTCAGAAGTCTGAAAGTCATGGCCCAGGTAACACAGAGTGACAGCATAAGCACACAGACAGGAAGAGACTGCCCACACTAAGGGACACATGAAGCTACTTTGGTTTTGTAAGGCCCAAAACAGAGTCCAGCTGACTGTCAAGAACGTTCAGTGCTGGCCACAAGGCAGACATCCTCACAGTTACAGCTCTTGCAACATTCAGATCATCTGCTGCAGTGTTCACACAAACACTGTATTTGTTTTTCCCCAAACACCTGCAGCTTGTATGTCTTTATCTCAGTCATTAGAAAGCCTCTTTGGTTTTGCTGATGTACTTCCTAGTTCGTACTGAGAAAATCCTTGCCCACCAAGCAATGCACGTTTACTGGAGATCTCATGGCTCCCTCCAATATTTGACTAATCTGATACTTAAGCATTCAAAGACAGTGCTTTCCAAAACAAAGGAAAACCCCAACAGCAACAAAACATCCCTGGATTTCCAGCTTTTCTAAGAGGTGGTTATAAATCAGTTTCAGACACTGAACACATTACAGATAAAGCACTTGATGTAGAGTTGTTAAGTTAGAGCTATTTGATAGCAATAGTACCAAAGGAGCTACACTGAGAAACTAAACTACTGTAACAAGATTAATGGCAGGTCATCATTAATTCACTTTAATGACTGAATGGTCCATTGCAGGCAGCTGACATTTGCCAATTAACGAGGTAACGAAGAAGCAAGTTACATAAATTAACACAGCTTGTTCTACTGACAAAGTGACAAACACTGGGAAGTGCATCAGCACGTTCTGCGGGTGTTGGAGTCACACGTATCTGATTTCTAAGTCTGTCATGGATTCAGTGTAAAAAACGGCAGACAAAGCACGTTTCTTTTGCACTCTTCCTGCCTGCAGGTTCCTATTGCTGACTTTCATACCAGTACTTCTAATTAGGCTTATTTCCATATTTCATCGTGCCATTTCAAATGGATTCAATCCCATTGCAAATGATTCCCAAACAACGTTCTCTTCAGGTTCTCTGTCACACCTGGACTCCTCAACAAGTAACTCAGCAATTACAGCTGAGTACAATCAATTTTATTCAAATCTTCCATACAACAGCAGAGAAGTACTGATTTCACAGGTTCTTTTAATTCACTCACCTTTTAGCAGATGCAGCCTCAGCCAGTCAAACATGGAGCTGCTCAGCTGTCAGTAACCAACAGCTGAAAGCAGCAATTTGGCTCCTGGCCCAAGGAAGGCTGGAAAGCTCTAAAAGCCCTCCTGGCATTAGGCTGCCACGTGTTCAGAATGGCTTGAATACACAGTACCCCAATTATTATTCAGCTACTTTTATCCCGTCTGCTATCCCAGTTTAGTACGCAAATGGTTGAGCATGCTTTATTATCTCTGTATTCAGAGAGCAATTTAGCCTCAATTTACAGCTGAAGCTCAATAATGGGAGCAAACCCAGCCTGGCACTCTGTTACCTTAACCAAAACGTAGCCACTAAATGGAGAAGAAATGGTGACAAAGTCTCTTTTGCATGCATCACACAGAGCTTTCCCTCCTTTAAGTATTAAAAAAACCCAATACCTACTTGAGAATCGTTACTTTTGTTAGGGAGTATGACACAAAAGTTTAGGTGACTTCACCATCATCAAATATTAACAGCAAAGTCAAACAAAACCAACCCCAAATCAGAGGTTTCAGTTCTCGTCAGCTGCTGAAGCCACTCAAATTAAGTATGACAACCAAGGGTTCTGCCACACTAACAACACGCCATTACTGAGATGGGAAATCTGCAAGAAAACTAAGACTTATCTCTAGATGTTCTTTACAACTTCAGAAGTCTTCAACTGAGACCTGCCAGCTTACAATTTAGATACAGTCTAGATTCTACCTGCAGAATTCCTTACTTTATTTTTTTACAGTCACCTGCTTAGATTCAGTCTCTTAACAGCACGTGGAACAAACAGCGCAGCTGAACCTCAGCAACTTGTTCCGCTTACAGCGAAGTCCTTGACCTTCACCAGCATGAGCAGCTTACCTTCTCCCCATCCTGATAGGAAATGCAGTCCTCAAAACTTGGTGGCATATTCTCCTTCTGCTCAGATTTGTAATTCTTGAGTTCACTTTCACTGGCTTGAATCTCACTCTATAGAATAAAGCACTTGAAAGTTGACAGGCTCTTTTCTCCTAGGAAAGTACTTGCTAGTTTTGTTTTTGTAAACTGTTTTCCTAGCATATACAGCAATAACTCAGTGAAAGAGCTTAAAAAAAAAAAATCAATACACATTTGCAAAGTGGTGGATTTTATGAGGAAAAGAGATGGGGCTGTAGAATTTTATCCTGTGAAGATAATGAGATCCCTTTCCTCTGACTGCACATTCCCTTTAAGATCAACTCTTCCACTTTTCTCCTGCTCACTCCACATCTTCACTTTGCAGACATGGTAACTTCTCAAGATAAGACCACATAAAGCACAGAGTAATTGATAAATACAACATGAAAGCAAATCCTACTTGTTTCTACACTAGTAGAAAAAAAGGGGATAAAAACCAACTGTTATTTACCAAGATTTCGGTTTCTTACAAACTGTCTTAAGATTTACACAAAAGAATCTTTCACACTTTAATAATAATCCAGCAAAACCTCGTGTTTCATTGCCGCAGGATTCAAGATAATTGGGGATAGACTCACACCATTCACAAGGCATCTGCTTTGTAACATGGAGGACAGACAGCCAGGTGCCAGCACTAGCAGCTCCCTGGATTCTGTGAGCCAGCTGAGTCTAACAGGTATGTGATTAAGTGCTGATGTTTTAACACACAGATCTCTAAACATGCTGCTCACCATCTCTCCCTACCCTTCCTGTGTCACTTGTGATGCTATTAAAAGAGTTGCTTCTCACCATTTCTCTAACCCACTGCAAAAACATCCACCAGTTTTAATCCAGACCTAATTACACAACAATGCCCACGAAACAGCTGATCCCAGGAGAGATTATTTCTCCCTTTTGCAGCATAGATGTGACACTTTCAGAGAAGGGAAGTACAAATGCCATGGTGCCATATCAAAAGACACTTAGTTCCTTTGGCAGCAAAAAGGAAAGTAACCAAGACTTACAGCTATTCTAAGCACTGCAAACACTAACCTCATCAGCACCTTACCTGCTGCCCTTATTGACATGCCAGGCCAACACCAAAAGAAATTCTGCTAAATGAGACTTCCTAAGAGCTTGAGGCTGCACTGACACTCAAACTGACAGCGCTGGGGAACTGCAAACGACAGCCTCAGGAGAAAAGAAAATCTATGGTAGATCTCTTCCCATCAGGACAGCCCTTATTGAATCGGCTACTGCTCTGAGCCACAGGCTGGAAAAAATGATCTGCCAAGCTGAATACAGGTGAGAAACAGGACTCCAATCAGCAATTTGCAGGTAATGACATCTGCTGCAGTGCCTCTCCACTCAATACCATGAAGGTTACCAGATTTTCCTCCCAAGAGCTGCAGAATCAAATCTACAGCGCAGACGAAATTGAGAATCGTTTCAGTTAGGTAGAGATCATTTCCTCTAGCTTAAAGAGAGCGTACGTTATAGAAGTGAGGTTTTTGTTTGTTCTTAGCATGCAGAGAGCTCCAGACAGGCAGAAAGAAAAAGAATGTCAGCTAAGTTTCAGAAGGACCGCAATCAGGGCGCCAGCAATTAATTTCCTGGAAAACTTTCAAGATCATTCCAGCAAGATGCAAACACTTGTTTCTCCCTGCAGTAGAGGCAACTCGTCGTTAGAAACGAGCCCTATGAACACAAAGGTCTTTTCAAGACACGATGGCATTATCTTCAAAAAGCTTGGTTTCTGTAACATCCTTCCAGCCTTAGGCTGGGGCTACAACTCACTTCTACCCAAGGCAAACTGACTTACCGTGGTAACGAGGCCTGCAGAACTGCCCTGCTTGGACACAGCTGCCTGATACTTTGCCAACCTATCCTTTATTGAAGTTTCTGTTAAGCGAGGCATCTCTAGGCTCTTCTTGGTCTCTACCTTATCTGGGCTGAGTGCTGGACTTGCATCTACAAGATGAAAAGAATTACACGAATAAGGAGTAACCTTCATGAACACCAACAGCACACATGACAATTACAAACCCCATCCCTTTACCAGTGCGACAGAAATCCTTCAGCCACAGGCTCTAAGTCCTATAATCTACCCAGCCAGTTTCAGAAGAAGTCCATTCACCTGACACAGATTTCAGCCAGTGCTCTCAAAGCAACCAGTATGAACACTGACGACTGTTTTACTGTTACTGTCAAATGAAAGCAGCTGCTACAGCAGCTAAGTGGAAATTCACACCACTGCTGTAGAGGCACAGTTGTTGAAGTCTTTTGGAGAAGACACAGAACACAAAGCAGAGTTTCATCTGCCACTTCCACCTTCTCCATGCAAATATTTACCACGTGACGTGTTAAAGATGAGGATTTCAACAACAAATGTTATCAATTAGTTCAGTTTAGCCTCACTCATTCTTGGAAGTGTCTGGATAAGGTAGGAGGGACAAGAATTAAAACAAGGAAGACCTAGCATCTACTCACTGCTTATCCTCTAAATTAGATTGGCTATTAAAAGTAGTCACAGGAATGACTGCTTTTATTGATTAATGCTAGGTATATCCTGTGCCTCAGTCTCCTTTGCTTAAGGAGGCAATACTTTAACGTTCAAGATTGAGTTAATTAACTGCAATGTTTGCATGGACTTTGCAGATGGGAGATAGTTAACTTCTTTCTACTTATGAAAGGCAAAATTCATTTCCATTGTGTTGTACAGAGTATTTCTCTATATAAACTGGGGAAAACAAACAAACAAACAAACAAACAAACAAACAGGGGGATTACTGACCTGCTGCACTGTGACTCCTCTCTCCTTGGCCAACATCAAGGTCCTCCGAAGAGAAGCTGTTTTCAGAAATCCTCCTACCAATTGCTGTCTTCCTCTGCTCTCTAGCAACCTATTAGAGACAGAACCCACCTATCAGCTGCCTGGGCAAACAAAGATTGCTGCATTTAATCCTTTAAGATGCACAGGTGTCACTTGCAAATCTGCTTTACTAGAATAAACAAGTCTAGCAGGTGACATCTTATTTAACCAATATTAAGTTTGATCACAGAATGCATGACCCTTTGTCAGCTGGAAAACACTCCTGGGAAGAGTAAATGGAAGGATTGGTAAATGTCCTTCAATGAGATACCTTGGTTGAAAAATGAGAAACCACACAGGTGAGCTTTTCAGCTATTTACCACTGCAAGTACAAAACTTCAGTCTAGATTTTTGCATCTCAAACCACTTCTCATGAAATCAACGTTCAAAGTCATTTTATGAAGATTTAAAATTGAAAAGGATGGTGAAAGGAGAAAGATAACAGAAATCTGCATTGATTTTCAGCTACAGAAAGGAAAAAGAAACACTATGGTAACAAAAGTTACCTAGAGCTACTTGTTTTGGTTTGGATCTCTCATGCACTGGGTACCAAATAATTCCCTAATTAGGTCTGATAAGGCTTAAGCTAGAGTGCTAGAGATAAATATTCTCAGATAAACAGGATAATCACTATTTGCAATGCTGTGCTGGTGGGCAGTTCTGTAGTTACAACCCAAGTGCTGTGGCTGGCTCAATCAGATTTAAGGCTCATTTGTTGAGACCAACTCCCCAAAACCTTGTGCTCAGTAAGAGGAACTGTGAAAAAAAACTGCAGAGCAGCAGAATGCTCCTGAAATGCAGTATTTAATTGGACTCATTGAAATAAGATGTTTTCACAGCTGAAAGACAACATTCCAAGTACTAGAAGGTGGCAGATCTTTGTTCTCTCCCTCCTTGGGAAAGGTTAAATCACAGAGACAGTTAGAAATTACTTCTGAGGCTGATGAGAGGAAGAAGGCAGGTTTGGCAAGAAGTTCCAACCTCACATCCCTGCACCCCCACCTCCTCCCAACAACTTTCATAATGCTGCTCACCAACCTGAAGGAAATTCCAAAGCTTTATTTTAACTGAACTGCACTGTAAGACAATCACTGTGAAAAATCAGGCTGCTTTGGCACACAAAACAGCACTTTACCAGGAAAGGAAAATGCAGCTGGAAAACCTCTTTTTTTTTTTCCATTAGCATGGGAAATATTTCTTATTTCTGTGGTTTAAGGCTTTGTTAACTTTTCTTACTGGAAAAGAGCTTAGCTATGACAAGCCTTTTCCTTCCACTGAGCGCGCTGATAGGTTCAGTTTGGGAGTGTCTGCACGCTTGTAAGAACTTGCAGATTCCTTATTCTGAGCAAACTACCCTTAGATGATTCTTCTTCAGCCTATGCCTGCTTTCATGTCACCTTCAGCCCACACATCTGAAGCTCTTACAGCTCAGAAATTGGCCCTTCAAAGGGTCTAGCTTTTCCCTAGCATACGGAAACCATCCTTATAGGCAAAACAGACAGAAAGAGAAGACCCTGTAAGGATAGAAAAAACAAGTTTATTAGCCCACTTGGAACTCTGAACTAATGAATTCAGATGAGCTGTGGGTGCTTCTCATTTGTTACATGGATCACATACACTCCTGCACACAGCAGGACTGATGAAGCTACAAATGGAACAAAGTTTGTAGAAGGGACACACAGGAAGTCGAACTGGTGAGCAGCATTCATGAGCAAGGCTTCGCTAGGGAACAAAAGTCTTAAGAAATTTAGATGTGGTGTCTGGGATTCCAACTTCACTTGAAAGAAACTGTTAGCATCTCTAGGGAAAAAAGCAGTTAGAAATCCAGCCTGGATAAAGCTGATGTTGTGTAGATTTTGTATCAATGGTCTCACACCGTGGAAGAAAAAAAGCAGAGCAGTAAGTGAAAAATGTTTACCAAAAGGAAGGTGAGAGACTTTCTCCATTACCACCAACCGCCTGCCCACAAGTAATTAGGCTGATTAGGGTGCATGGAAGGTAACACCGTTAGCATGAAGGAATCCCTTGCTCCCAGGTTTAGGCTTATCCCACTCAGTTCCCTCTATAATTCTGGGTGGGCCACTATTCCAGTGCTGCAGCTTGTGCTGCTTGCAAAGCGAAATAAAATATTCCTCATGTCTGGAAAGCCCCAATGCTCCAGGACAAAAGAGGCGAGTGCAGAGGTACCACAGAGTTAACAGCACTTCGCCTGGGGCACAAGGAGCTGTTGGGCAAAAGACCAACAAGAAGTCACACCTATTTCATTATAGACAACTGTGTCAAATGTGACCCTGAGCATCAGGTTAGATCCACGAGGCATAGGAAGCTTTTGCCTTAGAGGAAGAACACAAACCAACTTAGAGATAATCTTTCTTAACGAGCCTTGCAGAACTGCTTGCTCTTTCTTTTCTTCTGATCTTCCTTGGGTATGTTTTTGCTATCACTAACAGGAAGAATTCTTTGAAATTGATAAAAGGCCAATGTTTGGCCTCTGCTTAGTGCTGATGCAATCTAGACCAATGTGGCTGCTCCTGGTTCAGACTGATGTGTTGAGAAGTATTTATACTGTGTCTTTGTGGAAGAAAACGATCTGCCTTGTATCGAAGTTGTAGAAGACAGAGCAAAATCTGAACACATAGATGAATAAACTAAGAGAGTTTTGCCCTGAAAATCAGAATAGGTTTGTGCAGAGGCTGTGATCAAGTCAGGAAGTCCAGGCAGTGACCTGGATCCTTGCCATGGACTTACCCAGCAACCAGGCGAGTTATTTTATCTTTACTGCCATGAAGCCATAGCCATGTTGCCACTTGGCTTATACAGATGTTTTTGTCAGGAAAGCTCTGGCAGTGCTTATCTTATACCATAAGACTGAAGCAAATACCAAGGAAAATTACCATTTCTCAGGTGAAGGAAGCCTTGCTTGCACTTAAGCCAGGAGTTTATCAACCAACAGGGTTCAGGAAGAGTACAAATGGAAGAGAGAATTGCCGATCCTGCAGTCAGTTCCTACCTCAGTGAAAAAGATCTGTGTCCCCATAGCGCTGAACTATCTTCATTGTACGTGACTACATGACATCATCCTCCAATCCCCTGATAAAATCCCAGAACCACAAACCTTACAATAGTGCTTTCTAATCAGACACCCCTCCCCCTGACTTAAACTTCGGAGCCCTTCGTGCCTTTTCCCTTCCAAAATTATAAAGTAACCAGATTAACTTGGAATAGGAACAGGATTTGAACCTAACCTGAAGAACTTAATATCTACTGTGTGATATTCACTGCGTTCGCTCAGATTTCAACCACATTCAAATGACTAAGCTTCAGAGAATTATCAGTTCCAGATTCAGTCATCTCCAAAACAATTTTATTCCCCAGGCTAAGATGAAATTACTTCACGTCCATCTGCACAATGGTACTTTCCTGAGGAATCCTGACTGATTAATCCTACAGCAAGAGCTCAGAGAAGCGCTATCAGGAAATCACCCTCCACGTCCCACCCTGCAAAACAGCCCTGATAGTACGGGTGGCTCTTAGAGAATGACAAAGACTACAAAATCTAAGCTGTGCCATTACCATATACAGACCCCAAACTTACTTTAACAAAGAGTTGCCCCTCTGAATCCCCTGATACATCTTTTAAAGAACCCTCGTACAAAATCTGCTAGTTTTATTCAATACTGCAAGAAAATCACCCACAGTAAAACAAAGCCAGAAGTATAGGAAACTATGAGAAAACTGGAAACTCCACCAGCCTCGGGACTGTGTTGCAAGTCAATGGCATATGCAACTCATTTTCTAGTTAAGCAATTCTCCCCCGGGACACACAGTCTGCAGTCCACATGCAGGATCAGATTTCATGAGCGGTTGTAGGAAAATGCAAGCCTTGTGCATTTGCAAGTCAAAACGAGTGAAGGCAGCAGCTCGTGTGGCGATCTTTGCTGCTTTCTCCCGGCGAGGATTTTTTGATAAGAAGCATTTGTTGAGATACAAAGACGAGAGAAGAGCGAGGAAAAGACGGAGGTATTTCCCAGCACTTCTATACACACATCTACGGCCGGTCGTGTGTCACACAGATACACACAAAGCTCTTCACGCTGGCAGTGCATTCATCTCAACTGCGACTGCCGATACTGCTGAGCTCTCTTCAACTTTTATACAGAACTGTATCTGTTTTGACACAGTTCGTGTTTACAGAACTCATCTCCATAGGAGATGAACACTCCCTTCACCCTTTGAAAAAATTCTTAACAAATTCCACACATTTTTCCCGTTTTAAACGTTAACCTTCTATCAAAAGCAAATTCATCTTACATCTGCACCGAGCACTCGACAAAGCAAAGCAGCACTCCACACGTATTCATACAGCTCAAATAAGTTACAGCAGCAGCTACGTTAGGTTTCAACTAACAATGAATACAATCACTCAGTCGATAGCTCCGAGCCACTCCCTCCGGGGATTTTTCCCGATGCCCAGGAGGCAGCAGTTTTAGTTTCCCTTAAGATTTGCAAGGTCAGATCCTTACCTTGGGCTGAGCTGCTTCACCCTTTTCAAACATCATCTTTAACTTGTTCAGCGGAACGCTGTACTTCTCTATCTTCCCTGAAGGCTCTGTGTACTCGCTGGCTTCAGGCTTTTCCACTTCTCTGGACTCTCTCAGATAGTTTTCCATTTTACCACTCTCCGGTGAGTGGCTTTGAGACTTTCTGCTGTCAACACCGGGATGCTGCAGCTGGCCAGGGGTGCCAGAAGAGGCCTGGGCGTGAGATGCTGTGCCGGCTGCCGGGATCTGCTCTGTGTCTGAGGAAAAAGCAAGGCTGCTTCCAACTCCCAGCTCGGGGCTCGCAACCCTGTGCCTACCCTCAGCACAGCTGCTTCGGAGCTTTTCCTTCTGAGACTCCGTTCCCGGCACTGGATTCTCCCACTTCTTCTTTAGTACGCTCAGATTCCCTCTCTTAAAATGAGGGGGAAGATTTTCTGTGCTCTGAAAGAACAAGAAGTTAAATTCCAGTTATGTGCCTGATGAAGTACTTCCTTTCTATGAGAAAGGAAGTTAAAGGCTCAGTACTGATCTCAGCTCTCTGCTTTTTCAGACAGCTGTGAATAGTTACAACTGTGCCACATGGAGAAAGCATCCAGGATAGGAAAGGAAGGAGGGGGGAGAAGAGAAAAGTCAGGAGCTAAAGCAGGAAGTGAGCAAACAGGATGGCCTTATAAGGAAAAAGGGAGTCAAGGTCTAATGAGTTAAATGACACACAAAAGGCTCGAATCCACACATGAAGGGAAGGGAACCCAAATCCACATAACAAGGGTCTCTAGTCCTGGAACAAACAAACAAGCAGCAGCAGCCACAGAGATGCGTGGTGTGCCAAGAGTTGCAATGTCTTCCAGCTGCTTCAGAAGACAACAATTAATAACCCTTCCAAAAAGCTACTGATTGGCTTCCAAAAACCAGTACTTTTTGATCTTTTGCATTTACACTAGCACTAAACAGAAGCATTTCACTTACAAGAGATCTGGCTTCACTATTTTATACCATGCAGAGTAAGGCTTTAGCAAGGCACAGACAAGATACTTCTGTTTGCTCCCATTCATAAATACCAGATCATTTGCTGGACTTTTTCTTCTATTTCAGTCACTGAAAGCTCTAGACAGGAAACATTCACACAAAGCACAAGTGCTGCCTTACCATTGCGAGTTAGATGGTAATAACATGGAGCACATTCAAATGCTTTCCATCTTAATTCTGCTCACAAGCAGTTACCTCTCCTCAGAGTAACAGGCCAGCCCATGTTTGATTCATTCAAATCTATTACCTGCCAGCATTGCATTTTTGCTGTCCCTCCCTTACGGAGTCCGCTGTGTATCAGACTCATTGCAAGTGGAGCAGGTCTGCAAGGCTTACGGGAATTAAACAGGATTAGCAGCTATATTAGGATTTAAGTCTCTCACCCCATTACTCTTCTGGTCACATTTTGAACACTGCTTTGCAAATTAACTTGAATCCATCTAGGCTTCAAAAAGATCAGCTCACTTGCTGACTGTACTTAAAAGAAAGTTCTAAAGTTGTAAGGCAAATGTTGTAGTGTAACGGAAGTACTTTCAACTGCACAGCAGGTTTCCACCTCTGGATATGAGACATATTGCTATGAAGCCCTGGCATGCTTTTCAGCCCCAGTCATTTTTGCTTGGGACTTGCCTATTCCTGCTCGTAGAAGCAACGAAGTAAACTTAAGACTGCGGAATAATTTTTAGAACACTTATTTTATCACTCCAGAGAGAAGCAAAATGACTTCTAAAGCATTACAGAGATCTAGGACTTGTGCTCTAGCAAAAGCATACCTATATATCCTGTAAATATTGCTGGTCTTTTAAAATGAAAAGGTCTGCTTGTGAACACCTGGTCTTCCATCAGGGTCTCCTGACCTCATAGCAGTAAGTGCAGTGTGGTGGGAATGCAGGGCACTAGCAGAGCCAAAAAGGATGGCTCTCCCACATTCAGGGACAGAACTCTGTACACCATTTCAGATAAGACCCCTTAATGGATTCCACACTTATCAAAGAGATGCATGCTACATTTCAGAGAGGCTGGCAGCTTCTTTTTAAGCAGACTTTTAAATTTAGTTAAGGAAGAGGTACCACATAACTGCCTGCAGCTAAGAACAAAGAGGCTGTGGTTAGAAATGACAGCCAACTCGTTCTGCCTTTTGCTTAGGAGTGAACTGGTGATTCAACATACAGCTTTGGGCGAGTCACTTGATTTTCTTTCCTTTCATTCACAATCCTAAAGAGAAGAGGGAATGGGGCAAAGGCAGACAGCGTGTCTGAGTTTCCTGTAGGACGCATAGCAACAGCTTTGATATTCCCAAAATCAACTGCCACAGGAACACTCCATGCAGGTGATCCATTCTGGTTGCAGGCTGTTGCTTATTGCCTAGGAAACACTTACATTTCTTTTTTTCTCAGCCGTGGCTTCTTCAGCTGCTTTCTGATACCTTTGGGAAATAGGAAGGAGAAAAGAAAAACACAACAGTTTTAAACTAGAATATTGAATGATCACGAAGACTGAGATTTCATTTCCACCCAGAACTCTGTGCACTTACCAGACCTACCAAATAAAACCCAAGGCTGGAAAAAGCAGTAGTTCACATCTGAACAATGCGAAGTGACAGACACGTTTTAAGTCATCCAGCTTACAGTAATAACATGCGTTGATCATTTTTGTTAGCTAAGCACTCTCATTCTCAAATCTAGGCAGTTTACCTTGGAATGGCTGTATTGTTTCTCCCACCCAGCTGTCTGCTGTGTCCCCTCACAGGAATATTGCCTCAGCTATTTATACAGCAGCTGCTGAACCGTAACAAATTACAGCTTGGCATACACAGAAAATCTACATAAGTGCCAGTTTATCGTACTATGCTGTGTGGTAAACTGCACCAATTCAGCAGTTGCTTCATGAGCAGCTGAACCAGCCCAGCAGTGGAAACGTTAATCACAGCCCTCTGAAGATAAGCTACCCTGGATCATGAATCAAAGTCCTTTAAGAAGCTACAGAAAACTCCCAGCAATCTGCATGCCACTCTGCTGGGAGTGAATGCACCCACAGCTCGGAGCACACCGACCTCGCTGACAGAATACTGCACACAGGGATTGCATTTTGCTTTTGAAATGCACAAATTAATCTGGTTAGACACATTTTGCCATTTGTAACCAAAGCTCTGCTTTACAAAGAGAAGAATCATCCCTCAACATGCCTCTGTTTTTCTTACCTGTGGGTCTTTCTTGTCTGTGCAATTCTACTTTTGATAAAACTATCCATATGTTACAGGCCAGAAATGAGTCACTAATACTATAAGTCATCAGCTTCAGACTTTAAATAACGGCTGGTATCAAACCAAGAACTAATGGATATCAGGGGCTCTAAGGAAAAAAAAAGCCCCTTAGAAGGAGCAGATTCTTTCTAAGGAAAAAGGAACTTAGGCACAAATACCTGTCTTACAGCTGATGAACCTCAGTGACTTTGTTTTCCTTCTGTGGCTGTGTGCTCCTAGGTTGGCTTCTTCTCTCCTCACGCAGAAGAGCAGACAGATTGCACTCCTGTTTATTGCTGCTCTACAAATTGCATTTACTGTACAGACTGAAAGCTGCTGAAGAATTGTAGCTGGCCCTCTTTAATTCACACAAATGAATTAACCTGTGTCGTGTATACTGCAGAGCTTCCAAAATTGGAATGAGACATGCTGAGAAAGTAAGCTTATGGAGGAACAGAGATCAATACTACTGGAAAAAGCAATAGAGACATGGGGATGAAAGTGCTGTACCAAACTGGAAAACAAAAACAAGGACTGAAAAGCTTCAGGCAGCACTCAGTAAGTCAGCCCAGCGCAGCGCGCTGCTTAACTTTCTGCTGTTGCAAATTTGCATGGCTCTGACCTGGCAAAACTGATCATTTAAACACTACGGGCATTAAAAATGTATTTCCATGTAGAAATATTCAGGTAATGACCACTGAGAAAAAACCACTCCTCTGTCAGTGTCAGAGCTGGCACAGCCAGTAAGCAGCGCTGTGTTTCTGCAAGGAACTGACACTGCTTATGCAGAGGGACTCCACCTGATTAAGGAATAGCAGTTTGGATTACTTCCAATAAGCCCTTTCCAAAGGATTACCAACATTTAGCAAGATGACGAGGTTCTGTAATCAAGTTTCAGTGAGTGAATAAATTACCTTAACAAGACTGGTCAAAGCAAGCAGCTTCTCCTAGGACAGTGCACTTACAGAGCAGCATCTCTGTTTGTGTAACGTCCAGAACGTAATTATCCTTCCTCTGTTGACTCCAGAAAGCTTCTCCCATTCTCAAGATTTAAATAAAACATTGCTACACTATTAATGCAAGTCTAGGTCACCTGGCTGCCCAGCTCCCACGTTAAGTGAGAATCCAGCTCATGATGAAGCTGCAGAATCCCATTTTTGATGAAGTCCATCAGCAGTCGCTGCCTACATCCAACACTACACCCTCAGAATCTGACTGTAATTGCACTTTCTGACAGCAGAGATTATAACTCTGATATTTGAAACAATGTCAGCGACTAGAAGTTTCGCACAGCATATACTGAACCAGAAATGCAAATACCCACAGAGCAATATTATTTTTGAGAAGCAAAGCAGCTGTCAGTGAAGCAGTTACTGTTCAGCATCTCAGCTTCCACCTCCCCACGCAGACTGCGTTCAGAATCCTCGCAGTACTCACCTGGAGAACCTCTCCACAAGAGCTGATGACTTATTCTTGTTGACAAGAGAAAGCTCTTTTGCAGTGATTTTCAAAGACTGAGAAGTCCATTGTCTTCTATTAAACGGGGAAGGCTCCATCTTATCACCACAGACACCTACTGAGGAAGAAAGCAGTGTCAGTCAGTGTGATTTATATGAGCAGAAAAGTAGCTCCAAGTGATTTGACAGTCACCATTTGTAGTCAGTTCATGAGCTGCTGATCTACTCGTGCCACCAAGTGCTGATCATCCACAATCTTTCCATCAACTGACCAAAAAATGCCCCTCAGCATCAGATTAAAGTTATAATTTCCCCTGCGGATGCCATTGAGATGGTGCCCTGATAAAACACCAGCCACAACGACCGGGGCAAGAGATAGGATGTAAACCAGAACACGAGTAAGCAGCAGGCTGTGACTGAAAGGGATGCTGACGCGAAGCTCTGGCTTTCCTTTACACACAGGCTCCAGGAAGCCCTGCTATGCCCTCTCTTGTTCTGCTTTCTGAACCAAATGCTCTGGCATTTATGTAAGAAGGCTTGAGTTATGAAACCTAAGAGGATGTAATTCCTATGCAAACATTTTTCATTCACTCTTCATGCAGCAGCCGTTTCCTCTGTGAGCCAACATAAGTCTTCTGTTCACAGAGGCAGCTGTAAATCTCCTGTCACAATAGCTAGCAGTTACCTAAAGGAATAGCTTTGATTGCTTTTGCCTTGCTGTAAACTGGAAGAAATTTTGTACAGCTTTTCACAACGTAAGTCAACAAGACAGTATCAGATATTTATATATATACATATTTTTTACAGTTTTCTTTTGTGGAGGAGGAAAGGAGGGGAGATTGATTTAAAGAGTTCCTTGATAAGACAAAAATAAAGCTTGTGAGGCAACGCCTTTCCTTCTTTCCTATTTTCTTTTACCCCAGCCTCGTGTCACACAATGCCTGCAGCACTGCACTGCCTGGTCCTGCCATGCTGACATCAGGCAGGCTGATCTCTTTCCCATTTTTTCCATCAGTTTTTTAGCTGACCATTAGGTTGCAGAACTCCAGAAGTCTGAGTCTTTAAAAGGCACCTTAGGAACTTGACATGAACAGTAAAATGTAGGGATGATCATTTGAAATCCTCACACGTATATAATGCAATTCCTCAAAAGCATCAAAGATTTGGGATTCTGCAGCATCTCGGTCCAAAAGAACTCAGCTGCAGCAAGTGGAATCTCACTGATCTGCTGTGAAGTCGAGGCAGAAGAACCCGAACCAATGCTGACTGGGGAGAATGGGTCTGCAAAGTGCTGGCTTGTCGCTGGAAGCAGAGGAACCTCCCCAGTGCTGCACCCTGCTGCTGTGCAGAGATAAAACACGCAGCCAATGAACACCCTGCTGCCCCGGTGGGTATCGTCAGGACGAATGGGACTTTGTCTGAGATTCCTTCATTCACCTGATGCAATGCAGGGAATGACACACCAAGCCAGCACATGTTTTTCGAGATCGTGATTTAGATGGTGCTGTTAGATGTACAGGCTGAACTATCACGGCAAACCAGAAAAGTTACACTATTTTTGTCGTGGTGTTGAAACACACTGAAACTACTTATCAGCATTACGCTTCCAGTCGCAGCTTGCTGCAGCTTCAGGCTCACATCTCCCACTGAAGGCAGTCTCCAAAGCGCACCCATCGCCCCTTCCAACAAGAGAAACTCAGACTGAAGGGCTACTCTTTGAAATTCATCGTTTCCAGAAAACATTTTGCAGCCCTAAACCTCCTCTGCTGTTACCCTGAGGAGCTCTGTCAGGACTGAACTAGAATAAGGATGCTCTTTGGCTTCCAGACTTACAAAAGCTGTCACTCTTTACCAGCCGCCCAAATGATCATCCACAAAGAGAATGGTCCTAATTCAAAAGAGGTGCTCAACATCCTCCCTTTTGAACAAGAATACCTTACATGCAAATAAATAAGCATTTCTGTGACGACAAGGCAGAGCCCCTGCTATCAGTGCAGCAAGCACTTAGCATGGAGATTCCATAAAGGCATGGAATACATCCACAGAGATTGCAGATTAAATTTACTCCTGAAAAATGCATCTGCTGGAAAAGAAGAAACTCCGAGCCAGCTGTCTAATGCTACAGCTTCAACTTCTGTTCGGTGATTAATCTGGAGCCAAGAGAAGATCATCTGAAGCTCCACTTTGCAGTTTAAATCACCATTCTCCAAACAGGAGTCAGTTCTGCACAGGGAACAGTAGCAGGGCATTCATTAGCAGCCTCTCTTGGCAGACAGCAGCTTGCTGACTGACGTGCACCTTACGCGGAAGGACAGTTGCAGTAAAACACTGAGAAAACAAAATCTAGTTAAATTGTGCAGAAAACAGGCCTTAATTTGATACCTAAGCATGGAAGCCTTCAGCAGTCACTGTTTGCGGATGAATTTTTCCACCATTGTGTTACTGTTCGGTTTCCTCACCATTTGCTGTGTTACAGCCACAGGTGCACCAGGACAATCAGCACTGTTTTGGCAATCTCTCTGCACAGAAGCAGCAGCCGCTGCAGTGACATCGCATGGGAAGTTAAGGAGCACATTCAGAGGCTCAGCTGCTGTGAGGGACGCGAAGCAGGACTCCAAGCTGCCCAGAAACGTGCGCTCCTGCATTTCCAGCGCCATTCCACGTCCTCAGCCCTCTCCCATTCGCTTTCAGTTTCATCTCATTCAAACACCTTTGTCCTTCTTTTGCTGCTCCTTATGAAGAATTATTCCAACCCATGTCAGGAAAGAGCTCTTTATTGTATGATTAGAATTTAAACAAGTTCGTGAGCATTCTGCGTGGTGCTACAGAGACAGTTATGTTAAAGACGGAACAGAGTCCCAAGGAGGAGGGGAATCTCGAGTCCTGCAGGATGCCACGGAGGGAAGGGCTGCACTGCGACCCATACAGCAGCACACCGTGGGATAGAAACCCACCTTTATGGAAAGGTCCCGAAGGAAAAGTGCTCCTTAGCGACCACCCCACAGCCCGGAGCACCGCTCCTGGCACCTGCATCTAACCGAGCAGCACTGCACCGCACCACCGGGACCTCTTCACCTGCCGCTCATCCCGCACCCACACAGCACCTTTCTTCCTTACTTTTAACCCGTCCGGCTCGCTCCCTCTCCGCTCCCCGTGCTGAGCTCCGCGACGACCCGACCCCGCTGCCACCGGCCGGCACCATGCGGGCACCGCCGGGCTCGGGATGGGCAGCCCGAGAACACCCGAGCGGCCTGCCGGGCACCGCCGCCCCTCCCCACCACCGGACCCCGCAGCCCAGCGCCCGCTCAGAGCCCGCCACGGCGGGGACCTCTCCGCAGCCCCGACCCCCACTAACAGGGCCGCAGCGGGCAGGGCGCCCCCCTCCGGCCCGGCGGTCTGCGCGCCCCCTCCCTCCTCACGCACCTGCGGCGGCTCCCACGGCCACACCTGTCGCGGACGGGGTAACAACTGCACCTCCGCGCCGGCGGCGGCGCCGGGCAGCCGCGTTGGCCACGCCCCCAGGCCACCAAGCCACGCCCCTCCGCCACAGACCACGCCCCAATCTTTACCGGGAAGGTGGGGGGGTATTCTTCATCCAGCGCATGCACAGCTCGGCTCTCCAGAGGGTCTTTCACGCGCGTGCGTGTCGGTCGCGTTCTCGCTTCGAGCCGAGGGGGCGGAGAGGGGCTGAGGTGCTGCTGTCTCGTTGATGGGGGTTGGGGTCAGGGTCGGTCCGCCCCTTTTGGGCAGTTCCTACAGGTGGGGGTACGCGCAGCACTCAGCACTACAGGGCTGCCTTCGGGGCTTCGCACCCGGAGCCGAGAGGTGCGGGTGGGCAGCGCGTGGTTGCGTGGTGCGGCCGTACCTGGAGAGCGCCGTGCCGGGACGAGGAGCGGCCGCGGTGGAGTCCCGCACAGCCCGAGTGTGTTTAAAAACAAAAAAATGAGGTTTTCAGCAGCCCGACTTGATAACCCGCATTCCTGACATGCTGGGCGTTTATGCATCTTCATTAGCGTGACACAAGCATGAGTCTGCAGCCAGAAAGCAGCTCCTCCAGGTGTTTATCTGATCAGTGCACTTCAGGAATTGCTGTAGGTGCCCTTTTTTGTTGTTTTGTTCTTATTTACTTCCTTTCTATTGTTGCTACTGCGTAAAGTATGAAATCCTTGAGTTAAAATGCTGTGTCCTCACTCCCACAGGCTGAGAGCTCAGTGGGGCCTCCCTGTAGCCACAGCTCCGACTGTGCCCAATGCTCAGCACAGTTCTGTGCTGTAGAGCTGCTCACACACCTCCCCACCTGCCCCGGCCATGAAGCATGAAGCATTGAGTTGGAATTGATAGCTGGCATTACTTGTAGAGTAACCTCAGCCACTGACATGTGAAATGTGCTCTTTCCAGTGAAAAGTGTGAGTGTTGGCCCAGAAAATACACACAGCTTCAATTATGGGCTTTGTAACTGCACCAAACAGCGCAGTGATCTGTGCTGGAGGCTCAGAGGTGTGTCCAGGTGCAGCAGATGTGACCGTTGCTGAAGTGTGTCAGGTAAACTCTGTGTGGTGCTATTAAAGGCATGGCTTGCACAGGAAATGGCGTGTTTGCTTTGGTGATGTCAGCAGGGCACTGCAGGCACAGCTCAGCTGCTTCTCAGAGCTGCTGCTGCCATTCCAGACACCGGGACATCCACACAGACATGGGACTGCCATAGGATTGAGCCCCTCTGGCCTTGCTAGGAACGCTGCAGGGCACCAGTGACAAATAACAAAGGAAAAAATCAAACTGCACGTCTGAGACAGCTTTGAGCCCATGCCATGCGTGCAGCTTTCCTCTCTGCAGCGGTTTCTGGAGCTGAGCTCAGCAGAGCTCCTGCAGGATTGGAGTCTAAATGAGGCTGTGCTGTAATGTGAGGCACAGCAGTGAGGAGGGGCTGAGAGCAGTTAGAAGATACCACGGTGACTTAATTAGTTACGTGCAAGGTTTGGGGGATTGCATTGGTTGGGCTGGGCCCACTTCCCTCCAGCATCCTGAACAGGTCAGAGAGGTTAAAGGGTGCATCGTTGTCCCTTTAGCAGCCATTTATGCCTGCTGTTGCTCATGACTTTCTGTAAGACCTTTTAAACACATTGGTGGCTTCCAGTTTTCTGTAACAGCAGGCTCCAGACTCGTGTCAAAAAGTACTTTGTCCTCTCAGCTGGTCTCACAGTTGTAAAGCGTTCTTCTGTAGGCAAATTTGGTGAACACAAAGTCTGCGTTTCCTTGTTCTACCAACCTCACACCTTTAAAAGCCTCATTGAGATCCTTCTAAGCCTCCTCTATAAACTGAAGAGTGAGTCCCAAGAATGTTGGTAGCACCTTGTGAAGACTTCTGCTCCCTGCCCTCCTCTGGACCCTCTGTATCTCCATCACATTCTTCTGTGCTGCTGGGACCAGAACTGCTCCAGCTGTGAGCAGACTGAGGACTTTTCTAACAGCAGAGATGAGGACTTTGGCCTCACCATGGTGTCCTTCTTGGAAACAGAAAACATTCAGCTGGAGCTTTTGGCTGCTGTTGTATCCCGAGCCGGTGGCTTCAGAGAAGTGTCCGTGGCAATGCTGTGCTCCCCTTCCTGAGCTGCAGCTGACAGCTCTCAGCCCATCATAGACTGAAAAGGACCGGAGTGTTTTCTGGTGTCTTTGTGGTTTAGTAAGAGATTGTTGTGAACTGCAGGGAGAAAGGCTGGTGAGTCAGTAAGAAACAGCCAGCCTATTCCAGGAGAATAATCTCAGGTGTAATTATTAACAGGTTTATGTTTCATGTAACGGGTGTTTGGGGTTGTTTGGTTATTGTTGTTTTTTAAAGGGACAGCATCTTCTCTAGCATTACTCTTAGAGCATTATTTATCCTAGAGAGGAGAGTCCAAATAACTTTTATTTTGCCTTTTCAGCACTCTCTTCTTGATGCTCCACCTGAGGGTTTCTCTCTCACTGCAGCAGCGCTTCCTGAGGGAATCTGCATCCTCTGCCTGACTTCTCTGACTGTTGGAGCCGCTGAACTTCCTACAGAAGAGGCCCAGCAGCAGCAGGTAGGGCAAAGTAGCTGCTGAAGAAACACTCAGAGGTATGGACAGTGCATGAACACCCACATAGCTTTTTTTTTTCTCCACCCAACCAATGAACTTCATGTGACCCCTCCCAGCAGCACCACTCATTTGTTTAATCAGCGATTAAACTGGAATTTAACTTTGCTTCCAAACACGCTCTATCAGTCCTTATCAGTCCTTACATTCCTTCTTTTTTTTTTTTAATAAGGGAAGGCAGTAGAAAAATACATCATTTAAGTAGCATAGCATAACTTAAAGGAGATGCCATCACAGATGTGGTGGCTGTGGGACTGAGGAGGAGAGCTTTAAGCCCTACAGAAAGCTGCTGTTCCAGAAAGACAGAAGGTAGGACCCAGTATCTCTTAGATGAAAGTTACAGCACAAGTGCCCTTGTTGGCTCCTGCAGCCCTTTCCAAGCTCTCCTTTAGGCACAGTTTAAGACTCCAGGATTGCTTCTTTCACATAGCACGTGTCAGCACCACAACAAAGAAAACCAACCAAACCACACCCAAGCAATAACCCTGCAGGTAAACTGCAATAAAAACATGAGTGCTGCTATCCTACAAGATTAGTGCAGATTTCTTTTCTTCCTTGTTGTGTCTCTTTTTAAAAATACTGCTTGTTTTCACCAGTGAATGCAGAGCCCCCCGTGATTCCATGAGCTCTTTTCTAAGTAGAAATAGCAAACTTAGGCCTCATCATTGTGTAATTACAGCCAAGCTAGCTTTGCCTCTTCATATTTGCATTCATTAGCATTTTGTTTTGCCTGCAGTTTGATTGCCCAGTGGTGTGGGATGCTTTCCTGACTCTTTCCAGTCAGTTTGGATGCCCTGAGTAGTTCCATATCAGTAGGTTTGTCACTTCACTGTTTACTTATTTTCCAGCTCACTGGTGACTGTTGTACAATTCAGGTCTCTGCACAGATGCATGCTGTGTTATTGCTCTACACAGTGGAGCTTTATAAAGCGAGTCTGTAGTTTTGGTGTGCCCAGCACAGTGCAGGCCTGCAGAGATTAACTGATTTTATCCATCTCCTTCCTGGAGCCTATTGGTTGTTGTGAGGCCCTTTGGATTTGATTCGCCTGCTGAAAGGTGCAATTGCTGATCTGGCCACTGAGGAGTCATCACTAGCGCATCTCCTGGCAAAGCAAAGCACCTCCTTCCAGAGAAGCTGGTGACTCTCAGGTGCCTTTTGCTAAATAGGGGATTTTTGGTGGAGTTAAACATTAACACAGTTCACAGTTCCCATCTGTTCAAGGTTCAAGAGAGAAGCTGTGCTGAGTCAGCCTGGCAGCTGTATTTCCTGCTCCAGTTCTCTCCTTCTGCATGATTCACTCACTCCAACTCCCAGCCAGGAAGCCTTGGGCCTGGGTGAGACAGTAAGAGGCAGAGGGACGCTCCTGCTGTCCTGCACCAGGATGCTGGAGACAAGCTCCTGTGTGTCCTGGCTGCCCTGCAAGTAATGTTGGTGCTGTAAGGAAAGGAGGGAAACTCCCAGCTACCTAAAGACTTGCTTGAGCTATTCAGGAATTTTCTTTGGCTGTCAGCAGTCCTGTGCTCTTGCCACATGGCACTTTTCCTTCCAGGCAGCACTGGACAATGGCTGTGAATGCATGGGACAGCATATTGTCTGGCTGTGTATATTGCTTTTATATGGGCACTTGAACTGAAAGGGTAAATCCTTTTAACCGTGGTGTTTTCAAGAGAGCAGCACATTAGCCGGGAAGGAGGGTGGGCAGATGAGAAGAGCTGTTTTATTTAATATTGCTGCCCCAGTACATACACAGCACTGCCAAGACTTTGGGCGTAGCCAGTCTGACATGGGAAATTGATTGTTCAGTGCTGTTGCCTGGCTGCTGCTTGGAGCTGCAGCTCTGTGCTGTCTGCCTGGTGCGGAAGGTTTGGAGTCAGACCCAGCATCTGCTGCTCACCCACTCGGAGAGGCGCGGATCCCACCCCGCTGGGTTTGTTTCTGCCTTCAGCACTGGTGGCAGTTTGTGAAAATGCAACTGCAGGATCTGCTGAGCTCAGACCTGCAAACACAGCCAAGAGTCTCTCTGGCTTTGGATAAAACTTGCTGTGGTTACTTGGATCATGTGATGGCGCAGCTGATCTTTCCAGCATTCAGTGTTCTTGCTTTAGGCCTCCTCAGCTGTGCAGAGTTCAAAACATTGTCCCCCTGATATAACTGTTACTTAGTGATACTAGGATTGTCTTCCAGGAGTTGTTGAAGAAACTCCTCTGCCTGCATTCCTGTTTATCACAGACTCCTTCCCAGCATGCCAGCCCATCCACAAAACCTTCAGCATCCTCAGCTGTGGGATTTCTGAACAGATGCAGCTCCTCCCTGCAGCACAGTGGCACTCCCTTCCCTGCTCAGGACAGTGTGTCACATCGGTCAGTTCCTCAAGAGCTTTGGTTCACAGAATTGAGTGAGTTAAATCAGGTCTAAGCTGGACTGTATGCCTTGAAACAACTTGAAAAGAAGAACTGTAGGGAGGGAGGAGAGCAGGAAAAGGCATCGGCTGTGAGCGGCTGCCCTCTCCTGAGATCTCTCCCCCTGCAAAGAGCGCAGCCCTGGCTTCTCTGTGACCTCTCTCTTCCTGCAGGGTAATGAAAGTCAGCACGCTGTAATGGCAGGCTGAAAGTCAGCTGCTCTGCCACAGGGTTTGTCCTCCGGATAGATGAAAGGAAAGTGGTTTGGTGTCCAAACGACTGTCATGGCTTTAAAGAAGAATTAAAGCCAGATGTTTCCAACCGGCCTGCTGAGAACAGCCTTTTCTGACATATTTGCCAAGCCACCAAGGAGACCCAGCCAGTGTCTGCAGCGCTGCATGTTGGGAAAACACTGTGATCCCATAGGCTGTGCCGCAGTTGCTGGAGCACTCTGGCTGTCTGGAATGAGTGCACCCACAGGGCTGGGGCAGACAGCGCTGCCAGCTCAGTGTTTGTGCTCCATTTATCCTCACTGATAAAGGTGATGATAGCAAGATTGTAGTAAACACATCAAATTCAACACCTTTTGCCTTGGGACAAGGTATTGTAGGTATTGAAGGTACTGTAACTGGCATCAGCTGGCATCAGCTCTCAGGTTGGTGGCTTGTAGTGGTTAATGGAGCCCAGAATGTCATCCCTGTCCCTGGCTGCGCTCAGGCTGATGTTCAGTCTAACGGGCAGATAGAGCTTTTGCCACACTGGGATCCCTTCAGAACAAGGAAGAATGCATTTTAGTCTCGCCTCACACACACAGTGTTTGTATTCAGCTGCGACTGAAGCCAACGACTGTTCTTGTGTGGGTAGAACTGAGGTGAAAGCCGAGGAATAGGGAAACGGAATCCTTGCCTGAGTGTAATCAGGGAGAGATCTGCACTTCCCACTTTGCTGGGAGTAACCCAGACCTCAGGACTGCTGGGTGCGCAGTTCCAGCTCACACCCAGAGGTAATTAATCTTTTTGCCAGCGTAGCTGCTCCAGGCTTCTGACTACAATAGGTATTGCTCTTTTGCCTTTGTCAGCCTGCCTGCTGGTTACAACGTTCACCTTCTGGCCTCTTTAGGACAAATTCCTGGTGCTGTGCCCTCAGTGCTGCTTTGAGGTGGAGTTTCCTCTTGCGAAATCAGTGGGTGCTGAAAATGTCCTCTTGGCTCCAATGCCTGGGAAAGATTTTGCTTGCTGTTCTATGGGGATGTGTCACAGCCCTCCTCCTCCTCCTGCCAGTATGCTTCCTCCTCTGGAGCAGCAGGTGAGGTGCTCCTGAGATGCCATGTGCCACCGGATCGCTATCTAAATGATAGATTCAGAAGGTGCAAAAATAAACAGAGCAGAGGAAAGATAGGATGCGGGAAATCCCAGTTTTTACTGGCATCCACTCCTAATCAGATAATTTGACCTATAACAAAAAATAAATCCCTCTCTCGTCTGACTATACAAAGCTGAGCCATAAAAAGGAGCTTTCTTCCATGCCCTTCATTTGTTCTCACAATACAACATCTCATTTCAGCGTGTGCATCAATTCATTCTGCTCTGCCACATCACGGACAGAGGCACGATTGTTTCTGCTGCGATCCCAAAACCAACTGTGCAGGGAGGGCCTTTGGGAGGCGCTCGGTGAGGCGGGCGTTGGGCTCCTGGCACTCTGGGTGGACTCAGGGAAAGCTGTCGGCCTCACCACCCTCCTGTAAGTTAACAGCAGATGGTGACTAACAGGAAGGAAACCGGACTGTGGTGTAAACACAAACTTGTTTCTCTTTGCCTTTCAGATGGGTATTAAATGTTATCTGATTATAGCTTGTTCTGTTTCTTGAATTGTCCCATCTGATTTGCTCCCTTGGAAGACAAACAATTATTGTTGCAAAATGAATTATTTAGTAGCTCTATAGACTGGGTCTGTTTTTCTGCCCCATCTGCACTTCAAGCCCAATGAGGTTGTAAGTGAGTAAATGCTCTGCCAGTAGTGGAAGTGTTTTGGCCAACAGCCAAAACCAACCAGCGTGATTAAATGGGGACATCCTGCAGGAGCAAAGCAGAACCGCGGCCTCCCTGAAGTCCTGAGCTCCTGTGGGATTTCCAGAGCTCAGCAGGTCTGAACACGAGGCTCAGAACAATTCCGTGCTATGATTTCTCTATTGCTGTGATATTGCGATGGGTACACTAAAAATTAATGAGCAGATTCTGAAGACAAAGAGGTCTGTAAAACAGGGATAATGCTTAATTACTTCACAGGAGGGTAAAAGGATTAATGAATTAATGTTTGCAAAGTGCTTTGAAGATGAAATGTGCTAAGTCTGATTATATCTGCTGGGTGAGGGATAAGAATGAAAAGGAGGCGATCAGTTCCATCCTGTGGCCCCCAGGAACAAGGACTGGCTGAATGTCACAATAAATAACGGTCTGAAGGGGTTTGCTCTCATGTTGCTGTGCTGGCTTGGAGCCCCCGGCTGAAGGTGCACTTCCAGAACAGATTCTGCTGTTGGGAAATTGGCACTTTTCATTTATTCTGCTCCTTCTACAATTATTTTGCTTTTCTTTCTCACTTAGGTGCATCTCAGATGTGCCGCTCAGTGAGATGCCCGTGGGATCTGCCATCTGGGCCATCAATTTGGGGACAGCTTGTGCCACCACCTCTAATCTCTTCAGTGGACAGTGATTACCTCTCTGGCTGAAACTCACGCGATTTGCTGGGCTGTAATTGCAGGTAATGGTGTTAAGTGGGGCCGGGGTTCCCCTGCAGGGCATGAGGCACTGCCGCGGATCTGCATCCTTCACCCACGCTGAGCCCACTGCAGGACTGCGATTCTTTAATGGAATATTTCTAGGTCACCCAAACCCCAAAACAATCCTTGCTCCCTGAGATTTAATGCAGTAACTTTGGGGCAGTCTCTGTCTGCTGCTCTGCAGAGGTTTGGAGGTGTTTTCCCTCAGTGGTATCACTGCCGCTGGGTCCGTGCGGGCAGTGAGTGGAAGAGTGCAGTTCTTTTGCTCATGAACCATGGAATTGTTAAGGCTGGAGAAGGCCTCTATGGTCATCCAGTCCAACCCCACCCCACCCCACTGTGCCCATAACCACGTCCCTCAGTGCCACATCTCCATGGTTCTTGACTCCACCACTCCCTGGGCAGCTGTGCCACTGCAGCTCCACTCTTTTGGAGAAGAAATTTTTTGTACTGTCCATCCCGATGCCTCCAACAGAGGAGATTTGTCCCTTCCTGTCAGTCGGACACTCATCTCCAATGTGAGAGTATCTCCAATGTGAATATCCATCATGTGGTGCACAGAATAAGAGACTGAAGCTCCCGTGAGCTCAGCTGTGCCCTTCCCACGTCGATGCGGTGATGCTGAGATGGGTGCGCAGAGGTGGATTTGTGCCATTTTTGTATCGGCGCTGTCTGGAGGAAATCCTGTGGTGGCCGAAGCCTTCTCCTCGTCCTGGCGTCTCCGTGCGCTCTCCCAGGCGTGGGAGCCCCGGCTCCTTCCCCTGACGTAGGGCTGAGGGTGAAGGATCAGAATTTGAGGGTATTTCCGTAAAACAAAGCGCCAGGAACTCGCGTAGCGCCCGGCTCCGGCGCAGCCACCTCCCGTCCGCAAGGGGGCGCTGTCTCCTCCCCTGTGTGCCGTGCGCTCCACACCCGGCGGGACGCGTGGTTCCTTCCTGTCCCCGCCCCGCACGGGGTTGGACCGCTCCGGCTCCGCCTTCGCCCCGGAAGCGATCCTTCGCGCCCCGGAAGTAGGCAGCGAGCGGCGGAGGGAGACGGGGGCCGGCCCTGGCGGCAGCAGCCGGAGGCGGAGCCCGGGTGTCCTCGGCGCTGGCGCGGCCGCCGCCGGGCAGCAGGGAGCGC
>JACDJE010000915.1:187786-207687 GCA_016647715.1 Pavo muticus | reverse complement strand
GGTGTTTGTTAACCTCGGTGAAAGGCACCGCGGTGACCTTCGGGGAGCGGCGGCGCTGGGCCCGCCCTAAAGGTGACGCGCGGCGCGGGGCCTCACACCGGGAGCGGCTTCGCGCTGGGACGGCCCAACGGCCTCGCACCGGGCGGGCCGGGGGTCTTTCCGTTAAACTGTGAGCGGCCGCAGCGCTGTAGTGCAGCGGAACGGCCCCGCACCCCTCGGCCGCGGCTCGCAGCGTTCCAACCCCGCGCGGAGGTCGCGGGGCCCGGACTGCACACCGCGCCGCGTGCGCTCAGCGCGGTTCCCGAACGCGGCTCCGGGTTCGGCTGCGGCGCTGCGCCGCTCAGCTTCTCAGTGAGGGCGCCCGGAGCGAACAGCTGCGGTAATGGGACGGGAGCGAGGAAAACGAATCAATCGTTAACGGCGTGTTCTGCTCCGGCGGGCGGCGAGGGGCTCCCTTGTAAATGCTGACACGTTCTGCATTGAAGAACGTGTAAATCAAAGTCTTTGGGAATGCTCCTTTAAGGTGATTGCCTCAGTTTTGCTGCTCGAGTTGTATGGTAAGGGGGGGGGAAAAAGAAGGCTGTGCAGACACAGAAGGACAAACTGTGAGAGTTGGGTTTTGCAGTATTTCAGTTGAGGAGGAGCTGTTGAAGTTCGTGAGCAGCGCTGAGCTGTGTGGAGGTGCTGTGCCCCCATTGGGCTCAGAGCCATGCGGGTGCTCAGTGAATCCCGCGAAGGCACACACCGTATTTTGGTGGTTTTGTTTGATCTCCTTCCTTCCTTTTTGTTGGTAAGCGTTGTTGGTTTCTGCCATCTTCGTTCAGGAGCCATCAGTGATGTTCTCAGGAGCTCCAAATCAAACACATCTGACCTTGTGAAGGCGCTTCCCCTCCCATTGTCAGCTCAGAGCTCAGAGTTGGCTGTTCTGGATCTCTGGAGTGCAGCGCACTGAAGCAGAGCGTGGCTTCACCTCTGGTTCTGTGGGGCTGCCCGAAAAGCACTGCAGAGAGGGGTTGTGCTGGAAGCCGTGGAGCTTTGGGGAGGTTTATTCAGCTCGCCGACTTCAGCTGTCAGTGCTATATTCCAGGCTTAGCTGAGGTGTGCACGTGCTGATTGCAAATTGATTTCTTCACTGCGTGCACTTCTTTTTGCTCTGAAAGTCTCTTAGCTCAGAAGACTTGCTGAGCTGAGGTAGTGGTGTAAGGCTCGGTGTTGTTCGCATGCTAGTATTTGGGATGGATGTTTTTTGCTTGCAGCCATGGCAAATACGCTGTTAGTATTTGATGATTTATTGGAAAAACCCATTCAGGATGGGTGAAATGGTGCCCTAATTGCTGCCAGTGGAGCTTTTCAGTGAGAAAACCAGGGCTGTGAGCACTGAGATGGCTGACACAGTTCCCACAGAAGCCATTGGCTCAGGTGGGGGTGGCACCGTCTCACAGTGCCTTTGCATTACGGGGGGGTGCAGGAGGAGCTCCCGTTGTGCGCTGCGAAAACAGCATTCAGAGGTTCTCCTGTGACCACTGCTGTGTTTTGAGAACTGCTGGGGATGTTCGGGGTGCTGAGCTGTGATTATGGGATGTCCTGCAGACAAATGAGGAGTTGTGTGTGTGACAGCAGTGCCCCTCGGTTTGCCTCTCAGCCTGGCTGAGCTTCCAGAAGGCAATGGATAACAGCACATCTGCGTCCCTGCAGGTGTTTCCTCACCAGCCATCATTGGGTTTCTCTTTGTTAATCTCCCATAGATTTGCCGACTTCTTAATTTTTAATTATTGTTATTATTTTCCTCTGCTGATGTTTTCTCTTCTGGAAAAGGCGTAGGTTCTCACTTCACAAGTTTTAGTGGATCCTCTTTTAGGTTTTTCACCCAGATGCTCTCTTAGGGTCTCAGTTTGCTCCATGAAGTCTGTCCCAAACTCAAGTGTTAAGATTTTGCAGGATGAAAATACGCTGTAAAAGAAGCTGTGCTTTCGTTTTTGTAGGCTCACTTGAGTCTCTGAAGGGCAATGTAGGCCGACAGAATATAAACCAGTATTCTTTGCCATCTTCTCAAGAGGGGAGATGCTTCAGTGACCAACTTGGAGGAATTTCTGGAGGGGAATCTTTGACCACATTTGCTGAAAGAGACGTGAAGTGGGGGAGGCTCAGCTGAGAGCTTTGTCAGCTCGTGGATGCCAGCGAGTGCTCCTAACCTTTGTATCTCTGTAAAGCTTTAACCTCGTCATGAAAGTTCCCGATAGCAGCGGGGAGGGTTGTTGGGCAGCCAATGGAAGGGCCTGGTGTTTGTTAACCTCCCCTAAATAAGCAGGAATTGGTGTTTTGGCCTCCTCTCCCATAGAGCCACTTGCCAGAACAGCAGCGCTGCTCTCTGTGCTGTGCTCCGGGTATTTCAAAAGGCTGATGTAAATGAGGGACTTTTTATCTGCTCAGAGCCCGTGGTGTCTTGCTATTAAGCTGCATGACATCAGGCTGGGTCTTCCAGAGCTACATTACGTGTCATTAAATGCACTGCAACAAAGAGGAAGTAGCCCACGCTCTGTTTCAGGAGTGTATTTCAGAAGCTGTATTAATAGGCTCATTCATTTCTCTGTCAGCCCGAATCTGTTCGGTTTCTTACCGCTTTTCTCTGACACCTGTGATTTCGGAACTCCCCGTTAACATGTGTGACTTCCAGGATGTGCTGAACTCAGACTTACCCAGGGCTGCTTTTCAGTTCTGATCTGCTGCAGAGGTGTAGTGATCTCCCTGAAGTCCTTCAGTTTCACTTTATCATATTTGCACGTTGCAATTATTTTCATCTCGAGCTGAGTTTGAACCTGTGAGAGGTGAGGTAGAGAGGTAGCATTTGTAAGTAATGAATCATCTCCTGGATGTGCACGGGTGATGTTAGCTTTCCAGAGCAGATCCCTCTGCTGCCACAGTGCTGCATTGCAGGAGGGACCGGCGGTGGGCAGAGCACAGTTTGGAGTTTGCTGAGCTGCACTGGGAGCGATGGGAGTGATGGGAGAGATGGGAATGTGCTGCAGCTGCGTACCGAGCTTTGCTTCCAGCACTGTGTTGAAGAGGAACTGCTCTGTCCCTTCACACCGCACTTCTGCTGCTGCTTTCCGTTTCCAGCCACGTTCTAACATTCACAAAACCCCATCGCAGCGTGGACTGAATTCATTGTGCCTGGAAGGTTTTGAATTCTAAAGGCAGCCGTACAGAAGCTGTCACCTCTGCTTCGCCCTCTGGTGTGTTTGCCTTGAACTTCTCTGCAGTTTGGAGGCTTTTTGTTACTGGGTTTGGGGCTGTCCTCGTAGCAAATCGCTTCGGAACTCGCTGCCACCTTGGCAGAGAAATTGTCTCTAAAGCTATTGCAGCTGCTTCCTTCTCCTCCTTTATGTTTGAGGCCTGGCATTAAACCACTCCTTGATTTCAGGCTCCTGGAGGCTGGTTCTGAAATATCAAACTTCCTCATTCAGGAATTCATGAGATAAGAGCTGAGATTGGTGGCTTTTGCCTTCTGAATTCAAGCAGGTGGTGTGAATGAAGTGGGCTGTCCATGAAGATGGAACCAGTTTGGAGGAGAGCGTGTTAATTGCTTGGAGGGCTTTAGGAATTCTTACTCTAATCGTGGTTCTTGTTGCCCAGTCTTAAAAGCGTGGCAGCTCTGTTCCCCCTGCTTCCAGGCAGGCTGTGGTGCTGCCTATCCTTGTAGTGGGTCTTTGGGAGCATTTATCTCATTGGTTACAAGTTTACCAACATCCAGAACACATCAGTGCCTGCTAACAGCTTTCCTCAAGTCATATTGAGGTCAGATAATGTTCACGTGGGTTCATGAGGAATCCTGGCCCAGTGTAAGTGATGCTTTGTTCGGATAAATGTCACCAGTTAAGTTCAGTAACTCGTTGCTGACTCTTCCTTTTGGAACGTGATGGGTTTTCTTTGTTGTTGTTTTATTTTTTTAACCTTCCTGTCTAGGATAGGATGTGGTGACATAGGATGTGCTGAAAGGTGACAGGAGGGCTGAAAGCCTTCACAGGTTGGAGGGTTCGCAGAGCGCCTCGCAGCCAGCAGCTTCCCCGCTGCTGATGGCAGGTGTAAATAAAGGGGTTGGAGGTAGAAATAAAATACTTGGGAAATGCCAGAGATTTTCCCATTTTGTTGTGCTCTCTCCAGCAGGTAACATCCAAAGGAGCTGGCCTGAACCCCAACGCCAAGGTGTGGCAGGAGGGTCCCCAGGGCAGCGGCGAGGCGGCGCCGCCAAGCAATGGCACGGAGCACTCATGGCACGAACCGGCGGCTGTGGTGGGGACGCAGACTGAGGGTGAGATGAGCCAGCACCGGGTTCTGTTACGGGCTGTGGTGTGGGAGCTGTGTAGGGATTCAAGGAGGGGTCCGGAGCTCCGCTGGGATGGTGGTGGTACTCAAAGGGCCCGGTGATGACTGTAACGCGCTAAGAGGGAAACAAGATGCTAAATGTGTAGGAATGGGTTCAAGATGTCTTTTTTGCCATTGCTGCACTTTAGTATGAGCTTGACCCTGTGAGCAGGAAAATAAGTTCTGAGGGCCGCTTACAGTCCTGGAAGATCGCCTGGCGTTGCTGAGAACTGGCACAGCAGTGCTGTTACTGGAGTAGAAACTACAGAGCAGTTCTTCACAGTTTTGGGGAGTTTTAAATGCCTTAAATTTCTGTCTTAAACCACCCCTCTGCTGTGGGGGGGTCCTGTTGTTTACTGAGACCTTCATGCAATCCAGATCCTTGTGAAAATGGAGAGCTGGGAAGTGCTGTCCTCTGCAGTGTCGGCACTGAAAATGCAAGCCTTGTTATTACTGCGTTCTTCAGTATTTTTTTTAGTGCTGACGTTCTGAAATGGAAATTATTCTGAAGCTTACAGTTGGTCTCGTGCTGATGGTGCATTCTTCTGGCAGGTAACGTAGAGATTCCGGAAGACAGCTGCAAGCAGTATGAAGTGATGTACTCCACGTCGTGTGAAGCTGCAAGAAATGGCACAGGAATCGATGAAGCAGCTGCCAATGGAATTGTCCTAACAACAGAAGATCTCGGATACCAAATCTATGAAGTGGCCGGTGGGTAATTGGTTAAGTGTCAGTGCTGTAACTCTGCAGTGCATGCTGCCCTTAAGGCAGGACTTGTAAATCAGGAGTGGGAGCTTTGTCATTTCCCATTCAGCCCGAATTCAAGGAGGTCCAAACCAGCTGTTGCAGTTGGCCAGGTAGTTGAAGCCCGTGGGATCCAACTGAGCACAGCACAGCCTGGAGTGTGTAGCGTGGTCATCTTTAAATGTGTCTTCTGTGACCTTTTCCTTTGTTACCCTGAGGGATTCGTACTTGAGTTGCGCAATGAAAAGAGTTCTCATATTGATGTGAAGCTGAGATCTGATGGTGAATGTGATAAATTTCAGGTGAAGGCAACTCTGTTGTGTCCACGGAAGATATTAGAGAATGTCTGAGGAAACAACTCGAGTTCTGCTTCTCACGGTACAGTCAGCTCAACTTTGTGTGAGCTCTTTATTAAAACTGCTAGCAACTACTTGGTTTTGTTTGATTAATAAACACGTGAGCTGTGGGTGACAGGAGTTGGTTGCAGTATGAATGAGATCTGCTGGAAGGCTGCAGAAGTGCTGCGGTGCATTTCAGCCCCGTCCGTGCATCCTTGTCAGGAATGGGAACCCAGGCTGACCTGTGGCTGTGAGGTGCTGGGGTAATTGAGAGGATCTTTGGCGAGGTTGTTTTAGCAGAGAAAGCAACACAGAGCGTGCTCTAACTTCCAGCAAGGTAGTTGTTTTAATCATCTTACTCTGCTTTGTGTTGATCTGCTAAGACTTCTTCTAAGGGATGAAATCTGAGTGCATTTTGGCTGTCGGTGGTGTTGGTGAGCATTTGAGCCTTGCAGTACGTGGTGGTTTTAAGGCACCTGTTTAGAAAAAGAAATAAAAACTGTGGGATTTTTATAAAATAATGAATCTGCCTTTTCAGTGAGAATCTTTCCAAGGATCTCTACTTGATGTCCCAGATGGACAGCGATCAGTTTGTTCCGATATGGACGATTGCTAACATGGAAGGTATTAAGAAGCTGACAACTGATATGGACCTTATTCTGGACGTTTTGAGATGTAAGTCTGGTTGTTTGGTAAATGCTGAAGAGAACCTTGTATGGCAAAGAATGCCTGTAAGGGGCGGTTCCAGACTCCTGAATTGTAGTTATGCTTTATTATAAATGCCTAAATCTGTCCTGGGGAGAGGCTGCTTTGTGAGAGTGTTAGCAGTGATTTGCTGAGGGTACACCCAGTTCACTGCAAAGAACTGGCTGGAAGTGGTGCTGCTGAGGTGATTTTTGTCTTGGTCATTGTCTCATTTTAAGCCAGTTTTTGTATTTTAATTGTAGCTTCTCCTATGGTACAAGTGGATGAGACAGGGGAGAAAGTCAGACCAAACCACAAACGGTGTATTATCATTCTCCGTGAGATCCCTGAAACAACTCCTGTAGAGGTAAGGAGTTATAAGGATGGAGAGCTTGGTGTTTTTGGAAGGTTCCTCGGCAGTGTTTCAGACAGCAGCAGCAAGTGTTGCTTAAAAGGTCAACTGGTGTTTAATTAAGCTCTAATGTTGTAAACCACAGAAATAGTTTTTTTTCTGCCTGGATCCTTTGACAAAAGAAGTCCAAATCCAAATACTTTGTTGCTGTTGCCCTCTGATTTCCGAATACATAAAAATGTTCTTAAGTGGACTTTCAGCATGGAGCTAGTGAGCTTTTCTGGAGGAGCTTTGCTCTGATCTCTTGAGATCCAGAAATGAACTCGGCCCAGGACACAGCTTGGAGTTCAGGCTGAATTTCTGTCCCAGCAGTGACTTGACTTGAAGTCAGACAGTTGTTTTGGCAGCAAGAGGTGTTCTTAAACACACACATCTCCCATTCATTGTGACCCAGTGTGAGCTGAGCTCATTATGTTCAGAGAAGGGGGATAATAAAATTCCTACTGATATTTGGCTAACAGAATGATTGAGGTCTTTGTTTCTTAAAGTTGTAACATGGGGTGTTTGTCTACTGGCATTTTTAATTGGTTCTTTTAATGCAAACATTGAACAGCACGTTTGTCCTGTCTGAAATACGATCGATTGTTGCAAAGCTGTCAAATGAGGAATATCCCTTACAGTCATTCTTGGCTGGATGGCCATCTCAGTCACCTGATTTTTAGCTGCTGCTTTCATACAGAAGTATCACCAGTTCTGCTCTGGTATTGATTTTTTATTCTGATGGTGATTCTTAACCAGTTGTTTCCTCCAGTTTTAGCTGGGGAGCTCAGGATGCTGCTGAGCTCATTAACTGGCAGAGGATAATCTGCTGTTCTGTACAGGGGATAAAAGAGCATTTCTGGTTGGGTGAAACTTGCTGCTGAGCAGAGCTGCAGTACCGTGAGTAGCTGACGTCTTTCTCTCCCGTAGGAGGTTAAGGCTTTGTTTAAAAATGAAAACTGCCCCAAAGTCATAAGCTGTGAGTTTGCTCACAACAACAACTGGTACGTTACATTCCAGTCTGATACAGATGCCCAACAGGTAAGGCTGCCTTCAGCTCTTAATAATACCTCTGTTTTGTTCTTGGTGCTTCCCATGCTTGAGAGAATTGCATGCATGCTGCCCACAGCTAGAAGTATAGTTTGTTTATGATCCTCCCTCGTGATGTTTTATGAGATGATTTCCAAATTCTGGTTAATATAGAAGGTAGAAGGCTGTAGGATTTCAGTTCTTGTCTGCTTGCCTCAGAACACACCTGTGATATCTAACACTTCAAATTCGGATACCAGATAAGTTAGTTGGGCTAACAAGGAAGCACATTAAGTCATATCTTTTAAGTGATACAATTTCATCAAGGTATTCTAATGTTAATCTCTTCTGTGCAGGCATTTAAATACTTAAGGGAAGAAGTGAAAACCTTTCAGGGCAAGCCAATAATGGTAAGGCTGTTTCCTAAGGGATTTCAGAATGCAATATTGTTTCTATTGGGATGACATTACGCATCTGTGGGAGTGGGGAGTGAAGGAATTAGCAGCGGGATAGATGTAAACTAGAGATACAGTTCATAGTTCTGTAGGTTGTTGACTTGGACGAGGTGGTGGATAGCGTTGAGAAGCTCCCGTTTGGTGCCTGCAGGGTAACCACAGTGCTGCTTCCCATGAGCTGTGAAATAGGTTTGTTTGATCTTCTCCACTTCCCTGGGAATCTGGGTCTGCAGGGCTCAGGAGGGGACTCTCCTTCACGAGGCTCTGGTTCGTTAGCTGCGCTGCAAATAAGGCTGAGGTTGTGCTGGTTGTGCTATGAAGGGAATTGTCCAAGTTGGAGTCTGGGTGGTTACTGCTATAGGAAGCAGTGTTACCTTAAACTTCGGAGATCTCTAGTTAAAGCAGTGTGTGTCTCCTACACTCCTAAGAGTGGAATCTGATTGATTTCTATCAGTGTTTATTTGTAAGAAGTAATCAACCTACTTCCTCTTAGTGTCCCTTGTGTTCAGTTTCAATAGGCAAGCAGGGTATCGTGTTCTACTTCTCCGTGTCTCCCAGCTAACTCACGTGGTGCGACTTGCTGTCTTACAGGCCAGGATAAAAGCCATCAACACGTTTTTTGCTAAGAATGGTTACCGGGTAGTGGATTCCAGTGTTTATGCTCAGCCCATTCAAACACAAGCACAGTTTGCCTCGCCGCTGTTTATGCAGCCTGTATATAGTCCTCAGCAGTACTCTATTTACAGCATTGTGCCTCAGACGTGGTCTCCAAATCCTGCACCTTACTTTGAAACACCACTGGTGAGTAACAGCTGCTGAGTGATGAGAACGGGGGAGACAGCCCAAAGCACCAGCAATGGCCTGGGTAACAGATCAGTGGGGATAGCAGGCTCTGCAGCTGCAGAATGCAGGAGTTGTCAGTCAGATGGCCCTGTTTTGTATCGGGGACCTCATAAAGCAAGGCTGTCAGAGCGGCAGTGCATCTCACTGTGTGCCACTGCCAGATTTTGGCTGCAGTTCTGTAACCCAGTAGTTGGTGTTAGTGGGTGAGCTCTGCAGCTCCTTCAGGAAGCAGAGGGCTGCACTGAAGGAGATCTGCTGGTTGTTAACCTGGTGGGGTTTTCTCTCTAGTGGTAACGTTACAGCATGCTGGCTGGAGTAGCCCTGCATGAAAGTATGTACAGCCTAAATGAGTAACTGCTGAAACTGATCTCGTGTAACTGCAGACGTTTTTCTTTTAAATGCAGCCATTGAGACTGTGCTGTCTGTTGCAGGCCCCCTTCCCTAACGGTGGATTTGTGAATGGCTTTAATACACCAGGATCATACAAAACAAGTGCTGCTTCTCTGAGCATAGGTCGCCCATTCCATAGGAATCGGTAAGATTCTGTTGTTTGCCCTTTGAGAACTTACAGCACTGAGACCCCAAAGTGTTCTTTGCACACCTGTAGAGTGCAGTGCCTCATAATGGGACCCAGTTGTTTATTTTATCAAATATCAAACTGTTTTTTCAACTTGATTTATACCACAAGATAAGGATCAAGGTAGCAGCTTAAAATCCTAAAATAATGGACATTTGCGCTGGCGAGAGCAGAGGTAACTCCTTTAAAAGCCTCAGAGGAATTTTTGCAGACAAATAACTTCCTCTTAAGGTAATACTTCTCATTATGTTTGTCATGCACAGATTACAAACTTGTGCAGCACAAACATGAGCTTTTCCTGCTGTGTGCTCAGTCCTGCAGAGCCACTCAGCGTGTGCAGCTCAGTTGCATCCCTGGCTGCTTTGTGCTACAGCTGCACGATGCCCTGTCTGTTACTTGTAGTTTATTTACTTTATCCCCATCTTTCCTGATCAACTGTGAAGACTGCTCAGATACAAACAGTGGGGAGGAGGGAACAGCTTTGTATTTGCTGGAGCAGTACTCTGTAAACACAATGGAGTAGTAATCTGTTTGTGTGGGTGGAAATGGGTTTATTTGCAAGCTCTTCTGCTGCGTTCAGCATGTGGCTGGCAGCGTGGAAACGGAGCTGGGTTCTGTCTGTGGAGTCAGTTGACAACTGGCAGTTCTGTAAGTGTTTGTGTGATGCAGTGAAGGTTTGTGGTTGTTGGCAGAGGGTGAACTTGGAAATGTGGTCTCTGGTGACTCAGCAGAGCCTTAATGCTGGCTCTGCAGCTGGCAGTTCGGTTTAGGAGATGGGGCAGCTGATTCTGTCACAGCTGCACAGATCGCAGCTACGATCCTGAAGTTGATTAATGTTGGGGTTTTTTTTTTGCCTTAAACCAAACTTAAAGCTTGTAAAAACTGCTCCTTACATGGGACACCTCACAGGTATGGATGCTGGAAACGTGCAAGAATTGTACGTGCCCAAAGATTGACATCTGGGAATGCCCACACGCTCACTGCCTTCTTGTAAATTGCACCTGCCTCGTCTTTAAGCTTTTAAAACTGCCCTGGTTGTTTAAAACTTTCATTTGCTAAACTGCAGTAGTTGGGAAGTTACAGCTTCGGGGTCAGGTGTGTGCAGGTTCTGCTGGTCTGTCTGGGTTGTCTTATCTTTCCTGCTCATCTTGCTGAGCCACTGTGCTTGTAGCAAGCTCTGCTTTCACAGTCATAAATCTTAATGTTCCAGAAGCAGACAGGGGTTACACTTCAGCAGGACTCGTTTGCAAGCACGAGACTGTGAAAGTTTGGCCCAGTGATGATCAAGTATCGCGCTAAGAGAGAACAGGTCCAACAGTCGGCGTCTGGGCAGTCTGCACTGCATGCTTTCCTTCTTTTTACTCTTTCATATCACCTTTCTTTCTCTCTGCTTTTTTTTTTTCCCCTCCTTATTTTTCCTTGTCTTTTCTGCTTTGCTCTTCTGCCCAGATAAGATTGTGGCCTTCTCAATGATGGCTAAGATTATGAGATCTGAGGGCTGAAGAATGACCTGAGAAGACGTTACCTTACTGGGGCCTAAGAGCTGGTTCTTAATGCTGCTCAAAGCTGTGAAATGTGAATTAATCTTTGTTTGATGCATCTCCTCTTGGACTGCAGAAGGGTTCATTCAGAGAGGTTCATTCAGCTGCTGCTTTCAGATTTGTCCTGGCTCATTAAGCTTCATTTATTCTGCCATACAGGCAGTCGCTAGTTAAATATTGGGTTTTTGTCTGTAGCTAAACATTTGTCTAAGCTGGTTGTGTTTATTTTGCCCTGATTTGCTGTAGTGTCCTTGTGGGAAAGGAGGGCTGGGTTTTGTGATGGAAAGTCCTCAGTGTTAGTGTTGGTAAAGTTAAACTGATATCTTCTGTCCGGCCATCTAAAAGATGATTTAAAATGGCTTTGGCCAGCAGGTGGATTTGATCACTCAGAGTTTGGCTAAGAGAAGGCAGGCTCAGGTCGGTTTTCCCGGGCAGTTCCCTGTTTAGGAGCTGTAGCACACAGTAACGCTGAGTGTGCACAGCCACATCCAGGTTCAAAGGAGATACAGCTTTGATGCTGACTAATCAATAAATGGGTGAAAGGTCTGGCAAACCACAGGCAGTGTGGAGGTGTTTGATAACGGGAGCAGCGGGGCTGAGATCCTGGCTTTTGGGGGGGGGTGGGGGCTCTCAGCTTCCCTGCTCTGATCTGCCCAGGCCTCTTCAGCACGTTCAGTCGTATTTCTGCTCCAGCTTCTTGTTGCAGTTCAGGTTTTTGGCTTGTGCTGAAGCAAGTTTTGTTCTTTCGGTCTCCAAATGCCAGCACCCAGTGTCCATGCAGCAGGTACAGGTCGGGGTTATGCTGTCTCTTCTACTGTGCCAAGTTTTGGGGGATTTTGTTTTCCTTTGGTATCTGTCAGGCAGTGACCTCTGTTTTCTGCTGGCAACATCTGATGAGAAGAGAGGTGGCAGGAGAGCTGGAATGGAAGGAATAGATGGAAGTAAGGCAGACCAGTTTCTTTGTTCTTGACAAGTGTTCAGGAAACGAGACTTCTCTGATGGAGTTCCAGTCCATACTGACCTCCTCCTTTTTGTCAGCTACAAATTAACAGTAGGCAGTGGAAGCTTTGCATTTTGTTCTTTGAACTCTGGCTCACGGAGCCTCTTGCCGTGTGCCCTGCAGTGTGAAGCCTCACTTCCGATCGTCAAACAGCTCCGAGCACGCTGCCGAGGGTCCAGCTGCTGCCAGCACCGTGCCCATGGGGGATGGGCCGCTGAGCAGAACCAACTCAAGGAACTTTGTTATGGAGCGACATAACAGCACGCTAACGGGGCACCAAGAGCAAGGCTATTCCCAGAAGGATTCTCCTACCATGCAGATGGAGCAGAACGGAGATTATGGCATCGGCAGGGGCAGGTAATGCAGCAATGTGTTGGAGGTTCAAATGGTGCTGAGCCAAAGGTCAGCCATTGGCACAACAGACGTTTCTGTAAATTGGCGCTGGAGAAAACTGGCATTTAAACAGAGCACGATAAGTACTTCACTGTTAGCAGGAATTCCTGCTTGACTGAACACCTAACAGTTCTTCTGGCAAAGACTTCAAGATTCCTTATTCCAAAATAACTGATTTGTCTCCAGAGTCGTTTCCAAACATTGATGAATTAATGTTGGTATTTGTATTGGCACAAACAATAAATAAATCTTCATCGGTAGGCTGCTGTGAGCCCCTCTGCTGTGGGTCCCCGTGCAATGCGCTTGGCTGTAGATAAGTGACTGAGTGGTTTGTTTTTCCCTTTAAAGGAGGAACATCTTCAGGGGTCGGAGGAGACGAGAAGATGACCGGATTTCAGTAAGTTCCACTTCCTTTACTGCAAGTCATGCATTTATTGGAGGAATGGCACAGTCCTTGAGTTCTTAGATTACACGGCAGTAGTCGCTGTTTCTGGGGAAACTCCCCAGCACTCCCTTTCAGCTCTTTCAGTACTGCATGCCATGGCTCTATTAACTAACAGATATTTTTTTCCTCTGCAGAGACCTCAGCCTTCAACAGAAACAAAGACTCAGACACCAAAGTTCGATTTGCTAGCATCAAATTTCCCACCTTTGCCTGGTAGTACAGCAAAAATACCAGGAGAGCCTGTGCTGGAGAGCAGGATGTCTGATGTAGTCAAGGGGATTGGCAAAGAAAAGGTATCTGCTCAAGTCTCTGGCAAGAGCACAGTAACTCACCTTGCTGTGCCTTCCTTCTCCCCTGCTTAAAGAATCAATCGTTCCTGTTAGAGCTGTGCATTAGAGTGCTGTAAGACCAATCATTGTGCTGTTTTAATATAATAGCACATCTTCTGTCTCTGTTCTGGTTTTCCTTGGCTTCATGGGAGTATTTAGTTGAAGCTTCTGCAATTATGGTAGTGTAAGCTCAGCTTTGGAATGGAATAAAGGAGGGAAATGTGGGTTGTTGGTTGTTGTAGGAACAGTTTGCGTGTAGTTTAGAAAGGGCTTCTCCAGGTGAGTCTGCTGCTTGAGCACTTCCTGTTGGCTTTATCCACTGTTTGTTTCACCCACGTAAGTGGTGATTGGTTTGGAGATGATGCTCCAAAAGAAACAGAATTCCTGTAATCTGGACTTGATTCACCTTTGGAGAAGTCCCACTTTTCAGTTTTTGTGTGCTGGCACGTTGAGGAGCAATTCAAACGTGTGCCATTCCTTCATATTTTGCATCTTCTTTCTGCACAGGAAAGCAAAGATTTGCTGCCCAGCTGTCCGGCTTCTGCTCAGGAGGAACAGACACACAGCGTTGTCCAGCAGCCTGTGGCGAGCGTGAGTTCGTCGGGTCAGACTGAAACTGTGGTGTTAAGGTATGCAGCTTACGTGAACTCAGTGTGTTAGAATCTGTGTTCTGGCTACGGCTGTAGCTGGTGTCCTGCAGGATGGTAGTAATATTTGTGCTTCCTTTCCCACTTGTGGAAGGTAGCTCCTGTGGAGGCCACAAGATGAAAATAAATCATGGCAGTAAAAGCTGTACCATTCTGCAGAAAACATGGCTGTGTCACAGACTTCAATGTTAAATTGTTCTTGATTTAGCAGCACGGTTCAGCCAGAGAGCAAACCAGAAGAGGTGTCTGTTCAGAAGGATGTCAAAAGCCACACGTCCCCACCTGTGTCTGTCTGTCCTGTCAGCGCCGCGAAGCCACCAAGGACAAACACCACCTCGTCTCCCACGAACACAAGTGCAGCTCCCGCGGTGTCGGTGCAGGTAAGGCCCAGCGCAGGGCTGGAGTGAGGAACGTGGGGAGCATGAGGAACCCTCAGGTGTGCTGAAGTAGCACCTGGGATCTCTTCAGTGCAGTTTGCCACAGCTGTGGTTTCAGCACTTACTGTGTGTGTTCTTGGGATGGTGTGGAAGAGCACGGTGTGGTTATTCTGGTCTGTAAGCACTGCCCTTCTCCCTTGGTCCCAAAGGAGCCGCGCAAGCTGAGTTACGCAGAAGTTTGCCAGAAGCCCCCGAAGGAGCCGCCTCCCGTTCCTGTTCAGCCTCTCAGGGAACTTCGCACCAACATTGTTCCCCCTGCCAAAAATGACGACGGTGGTACAGCTGAGAGGGCTCCGGAGAAGGCTGCTGACAAAGCTGAAGGCCGGATGAAGGATTACTGCGGGTTCCGAGGCAGCGGGCCGCCCCGGGGAGCTGCGGGGAAAATCAGGGAACAGAGGCGCCAGTTTGGACGCAGATCATCGCCTCAGGGAGCGCCGCGGCGTGTCGGCAAGGAGCAGTATGTGCCACCTCGGTCACCAAAGTAACGCCCGTCCGGCCCATTCCTCTGTTTAATTGGAGCTGTGGACTAATGAGCAGCAAAGGAGACTGTGAGAAAGAAGTATTCGTGAAGGGGAATACTGAACTGGAGTGTGGCTTGTGTGGAGAAGGTGTGGAGAGTCCCAAAATTCATCTCTGAAAGTGATTTCACAAATGCTGGAGGATTCCAATCAATATGAATATAGAGATTATAATTTTTGTATTTTTGTTTTTAATTTGCAGAGGGTTTCCTGCTTGAAATCTGTTTTGGGGTTGTGAAACTAGCTTTTTGACAAAGTGAAAGATTATGAACCGACGCCTGAACGTGTCGCTCGGCGGAGGAGGAGAAGGATAAGAGATTATTATTTTTGAAACAAATGAGCATTTCTGTAAAAGTAGAAGTTTTTTTTAACCTATTTAACAGTTGGCTTGTAGGATGATGTGTCTGCCATTGATGGCCTTGCATTGCAGAGCGCGTCTGCAGCCCAGGTGCTTGGTCGGTGTGTGAGGTTGAGTGAGTGCAGCCAGGTCTGTTGTCATGGCTTCGTTACCGGTGATAAAAACTGAATGTACTACTGTAGTAAACTTTGTGTTTCCAGCTTGGAGAATATCTCTTGACCTTACTAATAACTCATTCAGCAAGCTTTTTAAACTATAATTTTTACAGGAGACTGGATTGTAGGTCTGAGCACATGGACGGCAAAACCTGTCTGGTACGTGCAGTTGGAAGGAGGCAGAAGGGAGCGTGTTCTAATTTGACCTTCCTCGCCTCCTTGAGGGCGACGTGATGGGTTTTTTTGTTTGTTTTTATCTCGCTTTTTTCTTTCTCTGATCTCTTTATTGCAGGCTTCTGTGCATTTATCTTGGTATGTTTTCGTGAGGCAGACCCGGTATAGATGAGTGGTGGACAGCTGCGCGGTCCGTGGCGTTAGCTCCGTGTGTAAAGAGCCTGGAGTTGTGGAGTTCTGCCCCACAGAGCCCTACCAGGCTCAGGCTGGAGTCTGCTCTGGAGTAGTTAGCAGCTCAGGCGTGGCTGGGTTTCTGTACGCTGACCTGTCTTTGTGATCTGGAGTAGGGCATGGGATGCTGTATGCTAGAAGTCAGGGTTTACATGTACTGGGAACTCGTTTACAGCTGATATAGTAACAACTGACTTTGAAAAACTGTTCCAGGTGGAACTAAGGGTAAAGAATTTAACAAAAACCCTCGTGTTCAGAGAAGCTGCTCGAAAGGTAGCATCTGGCCTAGCTGTACGCCGACTGAATTTGCAACACTATTAGTGTAGTAAGTGGTTAAGTTGGAAGGTGATGACCGTAACGACTGAAATGGGAAAACTCAGCGCATTGCTCTGCCAAACTCAGCATGCCGGGGTTCAGAGTTGTGTGGGAAGCGTTAGGAGGAGGTTCCAGCAGTAAGAAATGACGCCTTTTTTCTTTCTGTAGCGAATAGCAAGTGTACAAACTTTAAGTGGTAAGTTGTGAACACTGGAAATCTCAATTGTGATATATACCGTAACCATCTTAGTAATCTATGTTAGTGTTGCCATTAGAATGAATGTAAGTGGCAGTTAAAATAACTGTGAAAATCTTCATTTTCTGATTTCTTAGCCAGATAACCCTTGGCAACTTCTTACTCAGTAGGCATTCTCTATCAACTGCTTTGAGAACACTCATATCTATTTTTATAAATATATATATAAAGCCAGAGTTGTCATTTCTCTAACTTATTATTCAGCTTGGCAATTGCTTTGATTTGATTCATAACACAATATGATGTATTTATGCAGTTAACTGTTCATTTCTACGCATGTTATATATATATATACACATATATATTAAAAAAAAAAGAACCAAACCAAAATCATTACTCACTGTTAAACTACCTGTACTGGGTTTGGGAGGTTTTTTAATTTAGTTAAAAAGAAAATAATAACAACTGTTGATCACGTCTCCAGTTTAGGAATGCTTACAGAACCCTTCTCCATTTATTTCAGTAACGCTGTCTGTTGGAATGGTAGAGGAATTCAAATATTTCGAAATGTTTTAAGTTCTGAAATGGAATTCAGAATTATTTTTGATCCATTCAAAGGCTACAAACGACGACTGCAGTCAAACTGGAAATACTGTGATAGTCACAGACTTGTGGGTGGATGTGTGCTGCCACCGGGGGCTCAGGGAGCACTGGGTGCACCTGGTCACCGCGTTGTGCTCCGAGGTGGGATCAGAGCTTTTAACAGTTGTGAAATGGAGCTTTTTAAAAAAAATTATTTTATTACTTGTGGAAAAAGATGAACTGCAGTTCAGTCTTTCTTGAATGGTGATTGGGAAAACTTGACCGTAGAAGGGATGCTTTGTGTGCCTGGATGTACATTTCCCAGCAGCAGAGCATGGCTCCTGTGCAGCGTACGCGAATGAGTCTGTAAACCTGCTGGCTCTTTTTTTTCCCAGCATATTAAGACTGATCAAATTAGAGCACTCGTAATTATTTATTTAATACTTATCTGCAAGGATTTAACATTAGCATTCCCCTTCCTCCTCCCCCCTGCCATTGATACTGTTGTTTTCTTTCCTAATCTTTTGTGCATTGGGGGAAATAACCAAGTAAATGTAAAGGCTGTGAAAACTATAGTTTTGTGTGCAAGTTCTCCTGCAGTCCTCGTATTGCATGGCAAGCTTTTCACTTAGATGGGCTAGCTGCTACGTTCTCATCCCTGTAATAGACTCAGGCAAGCTGCTGCTTGTGCCCATCACGTCTGCCTGTTCTGACAGACTGGGGGACACAGGGACAAAAGGTGACTTGGGAGCCAGGCTGACTGCTGGGGCAGCTCATGGGTTTCATTTGAGCCACATAACTTCATCAGTAGAGGTGAAACTGTCCCTTGTTCAACAGCCGTGTTCAGAATGCACCCGTAGTGACAAACAGCAGCTCTCAGCAGCTCCGTGCCACGCGGTGCAAACACGACCTGTCCTACTCTGTGGATGATCCATGCGTGTAACTCTCATGAACTGTGAGCTGTGTTCAGCACTGCTGACTTCTGTTCCCTACAGAAGTGTGCTTCCCCTGTTTCAGTTCTTTTCCAAATTATTGTGCATGGAAAAGATCGGGCTGCTCTCCTGCATTTTTGCTGGAGAGTGAAAAGAGGAGTAATTATTTGCATGTGGTAGTAAAAAGTGCAAATTTTCTTTTTTTATTTCTAAAATTCAGTTAGTTTTATAGTATCTTACATTCCTGCTATCTTTGTTTTTAAAAAATAATAAAAAAATAAAATAATGTTAGCCTGGCACAGTATGATGGTGCAGTTTTAGCAGTAGATTTATAAAAAGAAAAATAAAATAAAAATGTAACCCACTCTATTAACCAGAAGAGAAAGGTGATACTGTGGCAGATCAGTAGCAAATAAGTGACTTAATCAATGCTTTACTGTAGTTCAATAGCTATGGCCTTACTACTTTGTCAATATCAGCTTAATTGTCTTGGAAATGTCCGCTATTTTTACTGTTCCCGGGGGTGTCCGCCTGGGGTGAAATATCTGAGATGTACAGATGATATTTTAAATTTGTAAAATGCACCATTGTATTACAGACGATGCAACAGAAATGCACTTCGGGGGGAATGGCTTCTGATGAGTTTTTTTGTAAATCCTCGATGACTACAGATATGCAATAGAATTGTTGTTTTCGTTTCTAATTTTGATATTTCCTTCTGAAACGTAACGATTGTTGCCATTAATCTGAATGATTTCTCATGCTCTTCTTTGTGTGTATATATTACCTATAGTCTGAGCTTCCTTTAGGATGGTACATAGCTTTGGTTTGTTGTATTTTAGTTAGCTCTTCTCTAAGTGCCTTTAGCACAGGCACTGCAAGAGGCTTTTGGAGTCCGTTTTTAATGTACAGTTGGGAGGACTTGAAATGGAGTTAAAGCAACTTATTTCTGAAAAAAAAATAAAAATCCATCTGCAAACTAACCTGTAACAACCTAAAAATTTTATATTTAAGAAACCAGAGGTTTATTTTTATGGAGCTTCAGTTATGGATACAGTTTCCAGAAAATGCAACTTCAGCTATAAACAGACTGTGCATAAATGGTTGGTTTTTTCTTTTTTTTCTTTTTTTTTTTTTGGTTCTGATTTTTATAGAATACAAATGATTCAGATAATATATTGAGCTCACGTGAGTGCAGCCCTCGTGTTCCTCCCGGTTGAATCCAGCTTCCCCACAGCATCTCTCAGCTCTTCATAGAGCAGGGCTTGAGTGAAAGGAGAAAAAAACACCCATCTGGCTTCTCTGTCTGTTCTGGTATATTCCTGTTGTCAAAACTGTCCAAAAAACCCCACAAATTTGTGTCAAGTAGGTTCCATGCTTTAAATGTTCAAATGATGATACATGTATTTGTATTTGTTTTTGACATTGCCAAGGTGCTATGGGAAATTGAAATAACAGTTATAGAAAAAAATAAAAAGCTGATTTAAAAGGAAAAAAAAAACTACACAAAAAAAAAAAAAACAAACCACCACCAAAAAAAACCAACAACGGTCTCTCTCAGCGCTGTCTGTTACGCGTGCGGGGATCTGAGGGGACGGGGAGGCGGGAAGCGGCGGCTTCGAGTGAGGGGCGCAGAGGGGAAGCGGGAAGAGGCGGCGCCGCGTGACGGGACGGGGAAGAGCGGGAAGATGCAGTTGCGCCGCTGTGTGAGGGGCAGAGCGTGGCCGCCAGGGGGCGCTGCGTGGGGAGGGGGGAGGTGATGGGGCTGCCGTGCGGGGCCGGGCCGCCAAGGAAAGCAGTGACGCGAGGTTCGCGCGCCGCCCCGTGGTGTGACGCGGCGCTGGGGTGGCGCTGTAGCCAGCATGGCGGAGGTGGCGGCCGCTCCCGCTGCGCCCGCGACCCGCAGCCCCCGGCGCTGAGCCGGAGCCGCGCCGAGCTCGGCGGCCGGGCCTGCCTTTATTCCCCTTCCCTTTCTCCCTACCCCTTACCTTCTCCTTCTCCCGTCATGGCCGAGCCGGCGCCTGCGGGTATCTCCTCGCTGCCTCGCGAGGTCCGCGAGCAGCTGGCCGAGCTGGAGCTGGAGCTCTCGGAAGGTGAGGAGCGCCGGGAGCCCTCCCGCCCCGCCCCGCTCTGCCCTGCCCTCGGGGCGCCGCGGCCCGACCTCGGGACTGGGGGGGCTCCACTCCGTGGGGGGGGTTGAGGAGTGGGAGAGAGTGGGGCTGTGC
>JACDJE010000915.1:59883-187599 GCA_016647715.1 Pavo muticus | reverse complement strand
GTCCTCTGTGTGCGAGAAGGGTAGAGGGGCCCTTCGTGTGCGAGGAAAAAGAGGGGGGGGATGGGAAGAAGGGGACCCGCTGTGAGGAAACGGGGGCGGTCCCCGCGCGGATGGGCCGTGGGGGTCCGGGATCGCGGGGCTGTGCGGGGATCGGTGCGTGAGGAGGGGCTTCGCGGAGCTCTGCGGGCCGCTCTCCTTCCGTGGCCTCAATTCTGTGCCGTGTGGGCTATGGATGTGGGGTGTGAGGGACTGACAGCGGTGCGGGGGCTCGAAGGGCCCTCGGGTAAATAGCAGCGTGCAGCCGGATGTGCTTTCAGCCTCTGAGTTCTTTTCCGTAACACACTTTTTGCTGAGAACAAAACCCACCGAGTTTGTTTCCCGTTCTGCACGGCTGTGTCTTTGTTTCCTGGAGCTTACAGTGCTGCAGAGCTCTGGGTGCGCATTGCCAGGTGCCCATCGGCGCTGAGCTCAGTGCCACAGCAGTGCCTTGGCAGGAGAGACCTGAGTGCAATAATCGCACCCATCATTAACAAATTGACGACAAATCGAGCTACAGTATCGTCTTTGCTCTGCCACTTTGTCCCAGAATGTACAGAACATAAAGGAGACTGTTTACAGCTGTAAAGATTTGAATTCCTTCTCTGAGCTTCCCATGTTGGTATGCAGTGCTCAATGTATCGCCGGATGGAAAGGCAGCGGTAGTGCTTTTTAACACTGGTTGTTTGTAGTTGGACTTAATGCTGCCTGTTGGCTTTTGTGAGTGTGTGTGTGTGATTTTTTTTATCCAACTTTTTGCAGATAATGCTTTCTGTAAACACTTAACGAAGGCGATAACCCTACCGGGTGTTTGGCTTGGGGTACTCCATGCTAACCAAGAATTGGAGAACATCCTCTTCACTCACTAGAAATATAATGAGAAGTAATTGTTGGGCTTTGGAAGAATTTGCTGAATGTTTTTAAGCGTTTGCTTCTATTTTCTGCAAGTTGTTCCATGTGATGCTGAAAGACTGTTTTAGTTTGAGCCTCTGGTACACAGCACTGCGAGCTGTGCTTGTTCAAGTCCTTTTGGTAGAAGGGCTAGCTGTGACATCATGCTAATCTTTGCAGAGCTTCTAACAGCTTCAACTTCCATGCTTTGGAGTGAAGTTTCCTGTGTTATGTAATTCTTTGAACACTAAATCCATTACCACTTCGTGGATTTAATACCCCAATGTTTTAACATGCTTATTATGGGTTTCTTTGTGCCAGTCTCTTTTCCTATCAGAAAGCCTTGAGTGCAGCTGATGGTGTGTGGCCGTGGCCCAGAGATAACTGAGGGGACCTGTGAGGCAGGGGTGTAATGCTGTTAAAAATACACCCCGGTTTGAGACTTCAGCATAAGGACTTGAAGGTGAACGTGTGCGTTGTGACCTGGCTATAACTACGGAGCTGTTTATAGTGAACAGTATTGAATGGAAGCGTTGTATTAAAAATGGCGGCAGCGCTTGCTGTGTGACTGATCAGCTCTCGCTCAGATAAGAGCACTTGATCCTTCCCCCCTCCTAACTGCAGCTTTATTTTCTCAGATTGTCTCTTGTGTGCTCTGTGAATGTTTCAGTTGGGGTTTCTACACCTCCCTTTGGGAGCGGGAGAGGAGCTGTACCTGCAGGGGACCCATATTCAGTGCTCCTAATGCAGGGGGTGGGAGATGGCTGTGCCTCCATGGGTGACCCTGTATGGGGAGCGCTGAGCAGGCAGCGTGAAGGAGGGCTGCCCTGTGGGTGGGCTGGGAGCACTGGCACTGTGGGCTTCGTGTGCTGCTGTGTCCTCACTCACCTTCATGGCTTGCAGGATCTGTAACAGTACAGGGGAAAGAGAGTATTAAGATCTTATCTGACGTTATGCTTGTGGAAGATGCTGTATTGGCACGTAGGATATGGAGTGGAACAGAAGGATTGGTTTAATGTATGCTTAAAGTAGAAATCACAGTTCGCGATGATCTGCTGTGAGACTTTCTTCAGAAACAATCTGTGTGGACAGAGCAGCACTGATTGTAACTGTGCCGTCTCTGCACTAATCCTTCGCTGCGCCTCGTGGTCGGCGTGGAGGTAACAGCAGTGCCATTGCTGAGGAGCTTGGAGCACAGTGGGACGTGTTGCAGGAAGCCGTAATTCTTCCATTAACCGAAATTGCTTTCATTTATTTCTTTCAGTCTTTCTTTGCGTGTCCTGATTTGGCCTCAGTGATTGATTTGCGTTCAACTCGTTTATTTCTAAACGGGTTTAGGTAAGAATTCGGTTGTCTTCTATAATGTGTTATATCCAAACCTCGAGCAGCATTTACAGAGAGATTCTTTACAGAAGGGATCAGTGTCATTGCCTCTAATGAGAATGATTAACTGTCTGTAAGCAATGAATTAAGTCACGGAGCTATGTGGAGCTGGAACCTACTGATTACTCATGCTTTCCTCCTTTTCTTACTTCAGTTTCTTTTTCTTTCTCGTGCTTTTTTTTCATCTGTCAGTAACACCCACATTATGCATCAGTAATGATGGGAAGGGCTGGCTGTGTGTTTGCATCTGCTGCTGCTTGATGAGGAGAAGCACCAGGGATACGAACTTTAAAGAGGACTTATCCAATCTGTTGATAAGGCTCAGAGAAATGAAAGTTTCACATTTCTCTGAATGCAGGAGCTCAGTTTTACACCTCTGGGGCTGAGCCACAGCTGTGTGTGATGGTGGCTGTGGGTGCTCCCTGACAGCTTTGCTCTCAGAGCTCGGTGAACATGAGATCCTCCACGTCCAGTCGGAGCTGTCGGCCCTGGAGCGCAGCAGCACTCAGCATGGAGGGGTGCTCTGGTGCTTTGGGGACAGTTCTCAAGCAGCTCTTCTCACATTAACCTCATTGCAGCTGTGTTAATAGCACTAAGAAACTCTGGTATTGCCAGATTCATAGGTTTAATTAAACACATTCTGTGTGTTTTATGCAGTGCGTGGTCCGAGGTTCGCGCTGTCGGCGCAGTGAGGTTTGTGCCCTTGGTACGGTGTGGGTGGTGGCACTGCTGCACTGGAAGTAGGGCAGCTTAGTGCTCTCCTGGAGGGCTGATTCGGCTGCTGGTTTTTGTTTGACTGCGGTTTCTGTCTGTTTTTAAGCAGTAAAGGGATGTGAGCGGAGTGAACTTCAGCTCGTGACATCTGTGAAAGTATGAGGTAAGGGGAGGGGGAAAACCCCGCCTAGCAATAATGAGGAATTCCTGTGATTGCAGTTCAGGCTCTGAGCGTGATTTGCCCTTTCTGGGTTATATGACAGCGTTATCATATCACCGCTCTTGCTTCATGTGCAGAAGGAGGTGGTTTCTGTTGACTTTTCTGGTTAAACATCCATTTGGCTGTCTGGTTTGTGATTCGGTGTGGGTGTTTCTGTGAATGGCTCCGCACACCTGTGTTTGTTCCTCCTCTGCTGACTGTCTCTTACTGGAGAAGTGAGGCAGAGGGAAGCTGTGCGTAAGGACTTTCAGAAGCAGAAGGGATGGTGGCTGGTGTGGAAAACGTGGTATCAGCAGAACAGCTGAAACCCGGGGCTGAAGGCCAGCCAAATAGGATAGAACCTTACTGGAAGAAAACATGTTGACTCAAGCAATTGGGTCGAGTCTTTGTTTTGTTTGGCTTGAAAAATTCCTGAGGAATCCTGGTGTTTTTCTCTTCCCTCAAAAGCTGTGCTTTTCAGTTTTCGTTCTTTGATTGCCAGGCACCCATCAAAGTAGGCTGAGGATCTTTTTAATAGATGGAGTAGATGAATTATGGAATCTAAATAGATTAGGGAAGAATCAAAGAAAGTAATTGACGGAGGAAGGTCTGCTTACGTGGAGTTTGCTGAGTGGGCAGAGAGGTTTCACTTCGGTTTTCTCCCTGTTGTTCAGAGGGGAACTGGGACTATAGCAGGGAAAAGGCTGAAGGAAGCTTATGAGCGTAAGCAAGTCAGATCTGGTTGTCCTGTAGCTAGTAGGACTCACAGGTGGTTTTTGTGCTTTTATGCAGCATTGCACCCACAAGTCTTGCATTAGGCAAAACTGGTAATGGGAAAGCTTTTATGTTGCTTGTTTAATTTACCTGCAGGACTGACAGCAGATGGGTACCAAATCTGCTGAGAAATCTGTGTATGGCTTTGACACAGCCTCTCCGTATGCAGCCAACAAAGGTGCAGTTCCGAGGCAGTGCTTTGAAATGCAGAAAAATCCTTTTGGAGCACGTCATGGAGAGCTGTTCACACAAATACAGAGGTGCTCATCCCTGCCTCATTTGGCTCTACCAAGATCCCGATAAGAGCCTTCATTTCTAATGGTATTGTATTAAGCTTTTCGGCAGGGAAAGAAGTGGTGTGAGCGTGGTAGCCAGAAGGAAATACAGCTCCAGGCATCGTCAGCAGAGGAGCAGGGCAGCAAAACTGTCCCCAGTCCATCAGACAGCAGGTCCGTGAGGACAGCACATTCATGCGTGCAGATGGTCAAAGCAGAGTGCTGAGCGATGAATGGTTTGGAGAAAGTTAAACGCAATTACTGTGACTGGGAGGGGGTTGTACTGTGCAAGAAAAGTATTTGGAGCATCCAGGTTAGTATAACAAAGAACAACCAGGAGAGTGTAAGAATGTGCATCTGGTTGCATTGTCCTCCTATTCTTAGGAAATGAGGTGCGGGCTGGGGCTATTTTTAAAGGCTGCAGCTCTGACCCTTTGCCCTGGGGAGAGGAGGAAATTAGAGGCTTTAAAGGCACTCCTCCACCTCCTCCCTTGCTTCTCTGAAGCCTTGCTGGAGTTAGAACCAGTTTTCCTCAGCTGGGCGGAGGGGACATCTGGTAGCAATGATTGTTGTATTGCCTTTATGCTTCTTGCTCTTACTACTGGTGCTGTTTGCAGCTTCAGTTGGATGCTTAGGCTGCAAGCGTTGATCGGAGCTGTTAGCCTGACGCATCTGCAGTAAAGCTCTCTGCTGTTTCTTGTGGTGTCCTAGATCTTCAGCTTCCTATTTTAAATTCTGTAGCATGAAACATTAAGGGGTGGACGTGGTGGATGGCAGCAGAGCTGTGTGCAGCCGGGGTGCAGGTCTGGCAGGCAGACATCTGCCTGGAAAGCACTTGGAGCTCCACAGAGAAGTGGGCGTGCAGAGGACCCCGTGTGTTTGCAGTTCACTGGTGCTGTGTCAGAAGGGGTGATGGGTTCCTTCCGGATTCCCTCTCTCTAATTAGTTTTTGTCATGAAGCTTTCTATTCATTGTATTTATCATGTTTATTCAGTGGCAAGTTTCAGAAGCCAAAGAGTGAACTAATGGTGAGACATCCCAGAGGTGCAAGCAGAAGCGGAATACTTTCCTGTTTTGATTTGCCTCCAATATAATGTCCAGATAATTTCTTCGCATGGTTTTCTTGAAGCTGCTTGCCTCGAAGTTACAAAAGGCGTTTCCTGAGCTCGGTGCTCTGCTCAGCTCCTTTTGGGGCCTTGTTGAGTAGTGGAACAGAGGCGTTCTTCTGTTAACGTTGGTTCAATTCAACGTTTTTCTTAGACCTTATGAAGTCAGAGGAGAGTCATCAGGCCAGGGCGCCTCATTCTATTAATTGGAATGGAAGATGGTTAAATTTGCACCACGTGTGAGGGAAATGGTGATTTATGGCTAACGGCTGCTGTGCAGGCGGCCGCCTTCCATCTGCTACACAAATTTTCCCATTACATTTTGATGACAAGTCTTGGGCAGAGCCTCACACCTGTATTCCTCCCTCTGAGTAACGCCCTCCACTGCTGCTTTTTCCTCTTGCCTGCATTATTTGTTTGAGTAAAACAGCCATTTCTATCAGCATGCACGTTTTTCCTTCGAACTTCAAAGCTGAACGTGTCTGCAGCACACCTCGGTGTACACACACAGGTTACGTTTGTGCCAAAGACAGTCGATGTAAGAGTGCCCTGTGCTGTTGGCTGCAGTGAATGAACACCTTGTTTTATTCAGCGTAACTTCTGAGAGAAAAGGCTTGCTTAAAGTTTTAGAACTTTTCTGCCAACATCAACTTTTTCTAATTCTTCTGAGCTTGAGAAGTGCTGACACGAACTGTGTGAATTCCACGGGGGTGGGAGCCCACGGAGCCTGCAGGGCATGCACTGCATTTGGAACCTGGGATGTGAGTTCCTGCTGAGTGATCAGCAGCTGAGCCGCTCAGAATTGTTCCCCAGCAGTCAGACAACCTGCGTCCAGCAGCTCCATGTCCCTGGGGAGCAGCAGCAACCAAGAGAGTTGTATCCCAGCCTGATAAAATTAGGTCTTCTGTAATCTCTCTCAGGGCAGCCGGATGGCTGGCTGCCTTCAAAAACACATGTTTTAATGCAGGAGTAATGCGTTCCATTTCGGATGGCTGTAGCCGTGGGAGCTGGGTGACTTAGTGGATAAAGCGCTCCCATTTTGCCTCTGGGATCAGGACTGATGTCATACGTCAGGTCTGAAGTGCAGCGCTGGAAAAGGGTTGTTTGGGATGCTTTTCCTCTCCTTTGCCACTGTACCTTAGTCATAAAGGATCTGGAGAACAAAACCTTCCTGTTGTTGGAAATAAAGCGCGTATTGCAAAGAGGACTTAGCTGCAACCTAGAAATGCACACAGTCGTTCTGCATTAAGAAAACGTACTTTGGAATAGCAGTGCTTTTGTTCCTCTAATGGAAGTTTATAATGCATTTCTCTCCGAGCAGCACAGGGGAAGGAAGTGTTGGCTGTGTCTTGTCCCTGCGCCTCCTGGCAGCTCCTGCACTGAGGGAAGGCAGCACTGCCATTGCAGCCAGGCAGCTCTAATGCAGGCACTGCTGTTCTGCTGGGGATTGATGGATCACATCACACTCCACTGTCTGTTGCCGAATTTCATCAAAGAAAGCCAAGGAGCATATGCTGCTATGAGTTTTCCCTGTGCTCAGTAGCTGCAGTGCCAGGAGGATGGATGGTGCTGTGCAGATGGCAGCAAGCGGTGGGTCCGGGGTTCTGGGAAAGGTAGGGTCTGGTGAGGCTGCGTTAAGGAAAGTTTTGTGTTGCTGCTGTCTCACCTGTACTGCCTTCAGTGCATCAGCTTTTCATTCGGAGTGCTGACTGATCTTTGAAATGAAGAACCTTTTCAAATATGAAGCACCTTTTGGGAAATTCTGTAACCTCCTGGCTGAGGACAGTGATGAATGCACGTATGTCAGTGCGGGTTCCTGATAAGAGTGCTTTCCTTGCCCCGTCATCACGTCTTCATCGTCACCTTTCCCTGTAATTACCCGCTGGGAGCTGTACGTGCTTCTGGAAGCAGCGATCACACAGATATGCTGCCCAGCCAAAAAAACCCTGGGGGAGGGGAAGAGGCTTTGAAGTTTTCTGGTCACTTTCTAGATAGAGCGATGAGCAAAGTTGAGTGGTGGTGGAGGTCACTCTTGGCCTTTCTGAGGAGGAGGTGAGGTGTGTCGCTTACAGCTCTGTGCCGAGCTGAGCTCCTGCCACGCTGTGCGCCGTCACTGGGCAGGAGCAGTGAGCAGTGAGCAGTGAGCAGTGAGCAGTGAGCAGTGAGCAGTTCCTCCCAGGAGCTGGCAGTGACACGGCACATTCCAGGCGCTGCTTATTCACCCTGTGCTGGAGAGAGCAGCATCAGGTGATTGAATGGAGATAAGAGTGCCTCGATCCTCCGTGCTTCTGGTGGAGGAATAAACACAGCTTCCATCTTCTGTTTGTGCCTTTGGATGGGGAAGAGTGCTGCTGGGAGATTTGCTTCAGCGGGCTCCTTCCTGTGTGTGCTGTGCAGTGCCCTCACCCCACAGCCACATCTCCTTACGAGCTTCTGGCAGCAGGACTGGATCCCACCTCATCGTGTTCCCTTCTCCGTCACCAGCAGCCCGTAGTCTCAGCTGTGTGCTTTGTGGAGCTGTGAGCTGCAGGGGACAATTGATTAAGCTTTTAAGAACGTATGTTTCCTTTTCTAAAAAGAGGAAGTCGAACCATTTACTTCATTCTGTGTGCAGCGAAACCCTGGTTGTAAACCAGATTTATGAATGATTTTTGTACGGTTATTAAAACCTTTCTGGCAATCCTGAAGAAATCACTGAACATCACCAAGTGAATCCGGAGTGGTGTTAGCAAAAAGTAGATCTCAGAGCGCTCATGTCAATGGTGTGGGTTTTTCTTCAGACTGAGACCTGTGTTTATTCTTAGGGCAGAAACTTCAAGTGATCCCTCGTGGATTAAAAGGAAAAAAAAAAAGCAAACAATTCTTATTGTAATTAGAATGAAAACCTCCACGCTTACACAATGTCGGATTGGAAGTTGCTCCAGTGAAAAGGGGGAAGTGCTGTTTTCAGTTGGCAGGCAGGAAGCCAGGATGCACAGAGCAGAGCTCAGCAGCAGAGCGGAGCTCTTGGACGCTCAGCCCCAGCTTCGTGCAGCCGAGTGCCTGATGGCTGGCCAGGGAAGAGCTGGAAACGTGCAGCCTGGTAACGCGATGCCCGCGCGTCCCAGTGCACGCTCAGGGGATCTCAAGTTCAGCGCTGGCCGTGGTGGTGTGTGTGGGCTGAGCACATTGGTGCAGTCTGTATCCCCTCTCTGCTTTAAGTTCTTGAGTCCCCCTTTCAAGTTTCCCGAATGAAAAAAATATGTATTTATATCCTGTTTTGTAGGAAAAAAAAATCAATTATTGAGTCGTAAAGCAGGAGAATCGTGGATGAAGACAAAGCAAATGAGTCAGATATAAATAATCCTATTATGTCTTGGCTGCTGCCACACCTAGAAACCTTGAACAAACACTGCTGTTCTGCCTGGCCATTCCTGTGTTTGATACACTTTACTTGTTAAGTCCTGTTTTAACATTGCAGCATGTAAAAATGGCGTAAGGCTGCTCCCCACGAGTGTGAAATACTTCAGAAGGTTGTTCTGGTCACTTTGAGCACAGACACGGGTGTCTGAGCACAGCACATTTGCTGTCATTGTTCCCCCAGATCAGGAAGATCCAGAGTCCCAGAGGTGCTGTTGCTGTGCAGGGCTGTGCAGGGCTCTCAGAGCTGTTCTTTTATTGCTGTGGGCCTTTGGAAAAGAAAAAGAAAAGCCTGCCTAGAGCAGCCAAGAGGAAGATGTAATTCCCCTCTGGCTTTTGTGTATCCAAAGGTTGTTCCTTGTGTAGAGCCTCAGTAAAGCACTTTTGGTAGATCTCGTGGTAGCACGGGAGGTGTAAAAGAGGCTTTTGTGTTGTGATTACTGTCATGTGCCTCCCAAGGTGATTACTTACTCAGTAGCTCGTCTCCATCGTGCTTCTTTGGTGGATGAGTTGATTTTAAAGAAATCTGAATGAAGTCATGTTTGAAAATTAAGAGAGCTGAAGCCTTTCTCCTCAGCCCACGTTCTGGTCCTGCTGTTGCAGCTCCTTGCAGGGCCCACAGCCCTGTCTGCCAAGGGTGGCTGTCACCACTTCCAGGGCTTTGCAGGGGAGGTTAGGGCTGGGTTGTGGGTTCTTGTCCAAACATGCACTGTTCGCTTCACATTGTTCTGTACTGACTGCTGTCCTCTGGGTTTGTACGGGCTGTGAGACACCGTCCTCCAGCCCAAAGGAGTTGTCCAGATTTGTCACGTGTGTGCTTACCTGCAGTAATCTTTCTCAGTTTATCAGTGCTACACTGCGACAGCTCATGATATCCCATGTATTTCCTTGGAGTGAAAAGGTAATTTCTTGTGTTAAACTTGATGGAGAAAGCCACATAGAAACAAAGGTTCATGTCCTGGCAGCTCTTCAGGGCTTTGTTCACAGGGGCTCCCTATTCTCCTGTCACAAAGGCAATGCTTTTCTTTCCATGTTCTGTGGACTGAAATAGATGCAGCAAAGCAGTGGGGGAGGGGAGCAGCAAGTAAGGCAGAGGATGGCAGTCAGAATGTGCTGAAGGAGCAGAAATCATAGAATCATAGAATGGCATGGGTTGGGAGAGACCTCCGAGATCATTTAGGTCCAACCCCCGGTCAGCTTCCAACTAGGAATCTATGGAACTGTTTCAAACAGCCCCTTCAAAATAATGGAAGCAGTCCAGTGCCCCTAAGATGCCACAGCTTGGCCTGTTCTCTTAGGAAAGTTGTTGTATTTCTGTTCTTTTCCTTAACGCCCCAGAACAGCTTCCTGTGAACAGCAAACGGTGTGAAAGGGACGCAGGCATCGCACAGCACTGCAGGCTCCTCTTCCAGCAGGGACAGAACTATTTGGGCAGAAGGATAAAAGCAAAGGCTTGGTGTGGGGAGCTGGGGAAGGAGTAAATAGTCTGCTGTTAGAAGTGAGTTTGGCTGCAGGTTATGGGAGGTCTGGCAGCAGCTCGGGGTGTGCTTGCTGCTTTGTGCTGCTCTTACCATGCAGTGACAGCCTCGGCTGTGTGGGTCCAGCCACGGGAGCTGACAGCCTTAAAAAATGAGTAGTATTTCTTTTGAATATTTGACATAGAAGAGAACAGCCTGCAGAGCAGTCCAAGAAGAGAAGAATGAAAGGAACTAGTGAAGCAGAGAGATTTGGGCAACGTAAGGCTGCTTTTTCTGTAGTTCTGCTTTCGAGAATAGCTATTTTAGGATAGCTTCCATTTTCTGTGGGTGAAATGTGACAAAAAGTCTCCAAAAGTTATTGTTGCATTGGAGCAAGCCTGCAGTTGTTGGGTTGTTTCCATGTTTTAAGGGATTGTTTGAAGCTGTTTCATGGAATCCCAGCTGAAAGGTAGATTTCTGCTCCTTCAGCACATTCTGCCCCAAGCAATTGCAGACAGCATCTCTCTTCTTAACTCACTAAACCAGTTGATGCTTGAGCTTTGAACGTACCGTCTGCTCTTTTAGTGTTACATGCTGTTAGATACGTAAACGAAAGGGACTGTGCTGGTTGTTCCAGGCAGTTAGCTCATGGAGGGGAAAAGCTGACTCGGGTTTCCTGTGATATCCTTTACCTCTGATTGTGCGAATTCTGAGCCGTCCTGCCTTATCTGTGGATGGAGGCGTATATGAAAAGGAAGAAGGCAGCTAGGCCAGGGCAGCTTGCCCATTGCTGAATGCCTTTGTTAGAGACCAAAGGAAACCTGCTCCCATTTAGGCACTAGTACAGCCCCAGGGGCTTTCTTGGCCTCATATGTAAAGAAGATGAAGGCAGCCGCATGGAAATGATTGCACACTTTTGCATGTCAGTCTACATTAGCTTTTTAGACCCTGGTTGTTGTTTGAATGCTGGGATCTTGTGCTTAATTCTCAGAGTTTTCATCCAGTGGGTCTGTCGGAGCAGCACTTCACCCTTCTGGTGGGACAGAACCGTGAGGAAAGGATCTTCTGAGCGAGAGCACTGGCAGAGCTGGTCTGCTATTGGACTGCCCCGAGCCTGTCTGCGACTGTGTCCTGGTCACAGGGAGGGGGATGCCTGCAGCGGTCAGGGGCTGCTGTGTGCCTCTGATGGCTGCTTTCTCCTGGTGATAAATTCCCACTTCTTGATCTGCTGTGTCCTTAAAAAAAAAGGAGGGGGGGAGGGGGAGATAAAAACTCCACTCTCAAAATAAACTTCAATGTTAAGCCAGTGAAACTAAGCAAATTAGAAATGGACACACTTTGAAATCTGCACTGCTCCGCTGTTTCCCTTTCCTCTGCATGGGAGGAGGGTTTTAGTGTCATGTGTGGCTGTTCCGGCAGTCACATCACATCACTGCTCCGCTGCACTGCAGGAGCTGAGGTTGGCTCCTGCAGGCTGCGTTTCTGGGCTGACTCTTCTCCCTTTTCAAGCTTTCAGCATGAGGCATTCATTGGTATCTGCACACAGAACAGTCAGTACAGGCGTCGTGCTGCAGGGAGCTGCAGTGAAGGTATCACATTATGAGCACAGCCTCTGTCTGTGGTCGCTACCTGAGCGTGACCTCCAGGCTTCAGGAGTTGTGCTGCAGAATGAGGGCAACAGGGAACTTTGGGCAGAGTGTCAGAGGAGTGTCTGAGGTACCACTGTCTGTAAGGGCTTTTTGTGGGCGCTGCAGGTTGGCTGAGACAGCCAGCATCGCGTTTGGTGGGAGCATCTAAGGCAAGGAACTGATTGTGTTTTATCTACTGTGCTGGTTTGTGCTTCTAGAATGCCAAATACTTAAGAAAAAAAAATCCTCTTGCACAAGGCGTAATGAAGGGAAGTGATTGCTTTATTTCCCAAATATCATTATTTTTCTGTTCCAGATTTTACTTATACAAACTGTGTGGAGCCAGCAGGCCGGTCTTACTGAACAAATTGGAGGGCAGCAATCCAAACCGATGCCTGTTGTCTACATTCCTCCTCTCTCAGAGGTTTTGCTTCATTGCAAGCTTTCTCCTTGGATCCCAGTTTCTCTTTCTAGGCAGACTGTCTTGCCTTAAATTCCTGCTGTCAGCACGGCCTTCGCCCTTCCTGCTCCCACCCCCAAACTGGAATAGTCTGCGGTGCTTCAGACTGCTATTAAAACAGCCATTATGTTTGCAGTTGAAAGCAAGGCCTGCTGCAAATGTAGTGTTTTATCAAAAAGGTACAAGTGTCTTCCTGTTAACATTATTACATTGACAGACCGGTTTTATAAACATTTTAGTGCTCTTTGAAATGGGTGATACCTGGTGATTACGGCTCCATTAGGTGTAGTAACAGATGGTTAATGCAAGTACTTTTTATGTTGTCATCAATAGCAGGAAAACTGAAGTGCAACTGTTAGATTCTGATCTCTTTGAGTGTAAGGCTGGGAGTGAACATGAGAAATGGTGGAGGATCTCACCAAGCTGCTGCTTAGAATGGTGCAGAGTCGGCTGGAGAGGGATAATGAGTCACACTGGAACACGGACGCTGGGATGAATTGTTTGCAGCAGGACCACAATTGGGATGATCTGCAGCTGGGCAGACTGCAGTGCTGTGTAGAACTGCCAGGTTTTAGGATGGGGAGGGCTCCCACAGTTACCAAGTTAAAGGGAGAGGCCTGGAAAGTCCCTGCCTTTCTGCCAGCCGGAGCAGAGGTGGAGTTAGGCCATGGCCATCAGATAACTGCGCCAAGGTCGTGCTTTGGAGCTGAACCAGCAGCTTTGCCAAACATCTGCAGTTTTGCCCTATATACCTGCATGCAGTTGTACCTTCCATCAGGTGTTTTTAAACGGGGATCAGAGACCTCTGTGTCCCTGCTAAGACAGGAATTGCAGAGGGTGTTAAATTAGACTTGCTTTTTTCCAGCACTAAACTTATAAGGTTAGTCCTGTTTCCTTTGTTTGCTTTCTAGACACCTTAGGGTTGTGTGTTCTTCAGTGTCTCTGTGCCCCTGCCTGGAGAGAGCATAGTGAGCCCTGCAGGCTTTCTTCCTGTGAGAACTAGAGCTCACACTTCACAGTCTCTGTTTGAGATGAGTAACTTGGAGGGCTTACACATTCCACATAGTAAGAAAAACAGGCTAATACTGTTAGAATGAAATGCTAGTGGTAAACAAAGGGTCTGTTCATTATTTAAAGTGGTGCTTCTGACTTTGAGGGAGATTGGCTGTTGCTGAGGGAAACTGCACAGTCACCCTTACATTAAATTTGTTGCAGAATGAAAAATTGAAATACAATCTCACTGTCATGAAAATGAAGTAATTGATGTCATCACTCCATTAGATTTTTTGGGAGCTTTTGGCAAGTTGCTCCAGGTTGCTATTAACACCTGATCAGCCAGCATCCTTAAAGCAGAGGGAACAGGAGAGAGCTCTCTGTGTAACTGAAAGATACAAAGGAACATCTCAAGGAAGTGCCCAAGGAGTAAAAACCAACCGGGGCGGTGGGGCTGCTGGAGGACCTCTTCATGGAGATGTCTTTCTTGAGGTTAGTGAGACCGAGTCAAAGCAGCAGCTTGAAATAAAGCTGAATCCATTTCTTTTAAAGCATTTCCCTCTTGAGGTGCATGGCTTGGAGATAAGTGAATGTGATTAAGCATCAGAAGTGGAATTTGGGAGGGAAGGATTCTAACTTTATCTTCAACACGGCAAACAGACCCATAAGGTCAACCCAGTGCTGATAACCGTTCAGCTCTGCTTTTCATTAACTGCCATGACAATTAGCTGCTGTTAGTCATTCACTGCGCTGCCTGCTGCTTTGCCAGGCAGCTCTCAGTTCTCAACATGTACAGCTGTAGCTTGTTTTTTGTTTTTTAGTTCACAATCCCATCTAGCATGCTTTAAATAAAATCTGGGGTAAAGAAGTGCATCCCTGTTTGCAAGAAACCTTTCATCTCTAGCTCTGGGCTCTGCAGAACTGGAGCGGTGAGAAGCCTCATGTTTTTGTGCTGGTTTCATCCCTTTCAGAATATTAATATTTAATTCAAGGCTTTTTAAAGCTTTTAGCAGATTTAGGCTTTCTTCCCTGTGGTGGTTGTATGTGAGGACAACTTGAGAGAGTGCTCTGATGAACTTACAGCATGGAATGTGCTTTTATTCGTTTTGATTTATGACTTGAAAAAAACTTGCAAGAAGTTTGTCCTGTTCTGTAAGTAGCTCTGCCATAAACAACCATGGAGCAGATCCGGCACTGCTCCCTTCCCTGCAGCTCCAGCCCAGCCAAGCAGGTACTGCTCACATCCCAGCCATGGCTCCTCCTTGCCATGAGGGCTGATCTGCAGTGGCTCTGCAGAGAAAAGCGCAGGTGAGCTGCAGTCCCTGTGCAGTGTGGTGCCTTCCCAGCAGCTCTGCACTCGGGTTGAGCCTGCACTGCTTTCATGAAAGCAGGCAGTGTTTGGTGACAAGGAAGCTCTTGGCTTTTGCAGAGATGCACTTATTTACACGTTTTCTACCCAGCATTCTAATGGTACGTTTTGCTTTTGGGCAGACCGAACCTCGTTAGCACAAATGCATCATGACATTTGTACCCGTTCCTAGAAATGGAGTTTTCTCTTTCAAATTTAAGGTATTTTCTTCACATGAGGAGTGCAGGACGTGAGAGCAGCCCTCGTCCAGGTTGGTTTCCTTGCAGGGCAGGAGGCGATTTGTCCTGGGAAACACTTGGAAGCAGTTTAGAGATTGGTCTTTATTGTTATTTTTCTCCACTCTGTGCAGCTCCGTGGTGCTGGAGCTCGTGGTGGTTTTGCATCGTGCTCATTAAGTTCTTGATCAGGGCTGCAGAGGGGTTTGTGCCTCGCAGCTGGCAGCGCCCAGAGCTGTGACTGAGCCCCACTCTCAGCATCCCGAGATCTGCTGTTGTGGTTCAGGCTGCAAACAACGAGGGGGAAATGCAGTCAGCATTCTGGCTTCTGCAGAGCACACTTTTGTTTACCAGCTCGTGTTTCTTCCCAGTTGGCTGGATCAGTCGATCTGTTGTTTAAAGTATTTGTTTATAGCCAGCGCTGTGCTTTGATTCTTTAATCCTGAATTTACTAACAGGAGCTTTTAATTTACCTACTGAAAGCTGTGTCATTTCTAGGAGAATGTGTTTGTTTTTCTTCCCATTTTATTATAAATAAATCTCATCTCAATGAGTGTATTTCCAGTGTATCAAATGTCTCTGGCCTCTGTGGGAGGAGGGTGCAGGAGCATCAGAGCCAAACAGAGCAGTTTGGAGAGCAGTTGTGTTGAGGTGTTTGCTTATCCAGCGAAGCAGTGTTGCCTTGCTGCTGTGCTACCAGGTGTAAAAGGCACTTCCCTTTTCAGTGATATTCAGCTCTTGTGTGTAGTTCAAGGCCGACTCATCAATATTACAGGTGTCCCATACACTGTGTTGGGGGCAGTCCCTGTTCTGCAGTCCTCTAAAGCAGAGGCCGTGCGTTTGGAAGCTGGTCGGTGAGCTGGTTGGGTGCTGGCGTGTCTCAGGCGATGGCTTTGCTCCTCCAGCAGTAGCTTTGCTCCTCCAGCAGGCAGGTCTCGGTGTGTGGATCCTCCCCAGCGCTGCCCCCCGGGGAGCGTCCCTTCCCGAGAGGAGCCGAGCTCTGCCAGAGCTGAGCAGCTCTGCGTTCCCGAGGAGCTGTGCAGAGATGGTGGCGTAGGAAGAGCCGGGAGGAATTCAGATGAGATGTTTTCTCAGCCTCGCTATGGGGCTGCTGGGGAGGCTTTAATTATTTGTTGTGCGAACAAAGCGGTGATTGTCCAAAGCTCTGTACTATCCTCTGTTCCTTGTTTGATGGAGTGCCTCTATTCCCTACTCACTGAGAACCTCGCACAAGGTGGTTTGGAGTCATTTGTTTTGTGATTACTTCGTTGTCATCTCCTCCTTTATTTTTCACTAATGAGAAATCAACAAGCTGGAAGTTTTCTCCTGTGGATTTTGCTTACGTGAATGTTTGGTTGGAAGCAGCGATCTCAGGAGCAGCTTTTTGACGAGGCCACGGTGACACATTGTGTGATAAACACGTAGTGTTTGGGAAGATAAACGCAGGAATTCTTTACAGTAAAGTGATTTTCTGTCAAAGATTTTGTCTGAGACCACATCAGTGACTGCAGTGTGTTTTCTGTCTGCTCTTTCGTTCATTTTGTTTGTGTTCTTTTCCTTTTGGCAAGTTGCTGACTGCGTGCTCTTAAATAATCCCACTGATTTCTCCACACTTCCTTCCCTCTGCAGGGCAGACATTTGAGAATTCAGTTTATTGAGATTGGAAGAGGAGATGCTGCAGCCTTAAAGAGGCCCCGGTAGGGAAATGTGCTGTGAGCAGTGATTGTGATTCTGGAGATAGCTTGTTGAATGGAATCTTCCTTGCTTCTAAGCCTGTTTGTTTAGGCTCAGGGTCCACTGCTGTTGTAGAAAGAAGATTTGCCTTCAGTTCTGTGAAAATACACTGTGACAGCAGTGTCCTGTTGGTGCAGGGCATGACAAACACCGCTGGTGTGGTCCTGTCATTTTGGAGCAACCGAAATACGTGTTGTAATTGGTCTGAGTGTTGCAGCATCCTGCGTTACAAGGCCAGCAAATTGAGCTGGGCTATTCCTTCCCTTACGATAATAGCATGTTTTTTTCTGCTTTGGTATTTTGTACCAAAAATTGAATGCAGTTTTTATTTGTGTGCAGAATTAGGAGCAATCAGTATGCTGGGAGCAGTGCTTAATTCCCAGTGAGGTATTTACATTCGGTAGCAGTGCTATAAATCTTGTGGAGGTTCTCAGCTCCTGGGCTGAGCTGGAGCGTGGTGCAGCATCTGCAGCCGGAGTGCTGAGCTGTGCTGTGTGTGCTGCAGGAGCATCTGCTGCCCATCACTTGGATCTGCCGCACTGCTTAAAGGATCCTTCCACATCCTGCGCTCCAGCATCTGAACAAAGTGCTTCTGAGGCAGGCAGACGCTTTGACTCCTCAGCACGCCAAAAGAGCCCAAACAGAAGTTGCTCCTTGCATGATCTTTCTTGTAAAGAGCATTGCAGCTGACAGTATAATGGGTTTTCTTAGGCTTGCTGGTGACATGCCAACATGGTTTCCTTAGCAGTGAAATTCCTCAAGAAGCCAGGGTTGCTGATGTAAACAGAGCTGAAAGCTTAACACTGCCCGCACTGAGCGCAGGGCTGAGGCCGCTGCTGTGCCGTGCTGCCCACTGCATTTTCTTCTGTTCTTTCTGTTCCAGTCGGGATTCCCAAGCTTGCAGCCAACTTGAACGGGCAGTTCTCTCCAGCGCAGCGCAGGCAGCCTCATCCCTGCACAGAGCAGCAGTCCTGGTGCAGCGTGCTGTCAGCTGGAGCACAGCTCTGCTTTCCTGGGACTGTTTCTGATGGGGTTATTCTGAATGACCACTTGCAAAGCAGACTTAGGGATATTTGGCGAAGCACAGATGACTGTTGATGTCATTGCCTGGATTCCCACTAGTCAGGCTTAAAAGAAGTGGAAAAGCAAAACTAAGAGTGATTTATTTATTAGCTGCTCACTGACTGTGCCTCCAGTCTCTTTGTCAGACACGCTTTTGGAATTCGGAGGGAGTTTCTGGAAGTGAAATGACTGGTGTTGCACACTAATTTGGGGCTGGATAAAAATTAATAATTCTGTTGCTTTGGTGTTAATGGTGGGATCCTACTGCGGTGACTAATGGTGTTGAATAGCAGCTGTCTGAGAGAAGCACTTGTTAATGCTGTAAAATGACTGTGGTGTGTTTCAGATCTGAATGTTTTGGGAAAAACAGAGCATTTTGCTGTCTGAAGCAGCCATCACTTTCTCAGCTGCCTTTTCTGTGGGGTGGGAGTGCCATCCTCATGAACACACGCCTGGTGCCACCGCCTGGAGGGAATTGAGACGGGGGGAGCATCGTGACAGAAGTCTCATCTCTTCAGTTTTGCTAAATTCATTCTCATTATTGAGATTTTTTGTTTGGGGGGGTGATCCTTTTTTAAGTGCCGGTGCTTTTCACTGAGATACCTTCCTTTGTTCCAACATGTGTGACCATCGAGCTCATCCGGTTACTTGCAATAGCATTTTCCTGTCTGGAAATACATAATTATTGTGCCCTAATGCAGTGTGACGTGCCAACCTGCATGCTAGCTGCTCTGCTAACACTGTGTTTAAAAGATGAGGGTTGCATTTCCATACCTGGACACTTTGTGTTGAGAAGCACCGTTTGATCAATAGATAGCGGAGTAATTGCTCTTAACTTCTTTCTTTTCCCGTTCTGACATGGCATTCAAGAATCTAGCATTTAATTACAGGGGTAACCTGAGGTACAGCTGGCCTGGAACTGGTTGCATCTCCGAACTGCTTTTCTGGATGGCTTGGAAAGGTGCTGCTGTGGTGTCAGACCTGGAGCAGGGTTACCTGTGGCAGTTGGCTTTTGTTAGAGGAATCAAAGCCTATTTCAGGAGCGTTGTTAAGCATCGCCATGTGTATGCCTTGAAAGGGTAGGGGATGGGTGTTGCACGCAGGATGAGACACGTGAAACTTATATTTTAATCTTATCCCAGCTGAATCCACTGTGAAAATAGTCAAATGGTTTCCATAGAACCATAGGACGGCTGTGGTTGGGGGGCCTTAAAGATCACAGAACCGTCGAATGGGTTGGGACTGAGCTGGGTTAGAAGAGTGTTTCAAGGTCACTGGACCATCGAATGATAGAATGGCTTGGATTGGAAGTGTCCTTACAGATCACAGAACCATAGGATGGTTGGGTTGGAAGGACCTCCAACCCCCTCCAGCCCCACGCCCTGCCCTGGCCTGTCCCACCCCTCCATCAGCTGCCCAGGGCTCCATCTGTGGTCCTGAGCACCTCCAGGGATGGGGCACCCACACTTCTCTGGGCACCCATGTTTCTTTACAGCCACATCTGCTGCTGAACAGAAGGCTGCTGAAATAAATCAGGATTCTGTGTGCAAGAGCAGAGGAGGAAACACCCCATGGAGAGGATCTGCACCCCTGAGGCTGGGAGCTGTTTGGTTTCATTGGCTTTCCAGATGAGTCTTAATTATTTTGAAGCAAGATAAGGAGTTCTTTTTGGATGCTTGCATGTATTGCTGTGTAGAAAACAGGCTTGATTTGGGAATTCCTTCCATGCTAGCCTATCTTGTGGAGAAAGTGTGTTGTTTTGGATAGATGAAGAGTTTGTGAGCTTTTCTAGTTGGGCTGGATGGACCACTCCTAGGAGAAGGCTATCAAAGCTCATTGTTGTAGGAGCTCAGTTCTGCCTTCAGGAAGACCATGATGCACCCAGTGAATAAGTGCTGAATCACAGGGCTGCTGCTCTTGCACACAGTTTAGTCATTTCCTGGGAAACTTTTGTTTTCAGTCCGGTGGTGGAGGGCCAGGGCTGTGCATTTGTGCAGGGGTTAAATAAATGTGAATTTCTGCTGGCGTCTGGGATCAGCAGGGTAGTCAGGAGAGTGCTCTGCCTTTACTCAGCACTTTGCTCAGCTCAGGCTGAGCGCAGTGAGTTTTAGATACGTGCACGTGGTGCTTGCTGCTCCTCCTTGTTTAAACGCGGTGTTTTGGAGCACTGTGGGTGTTACAAACTCGATAACAAACACCTGAGCCCAAATTCTGCTCGTGGGCTGCGTGTTCAGAACAGGTGAAAATGATTCACTTGGACAGATTTTTGTAAAATGGTGCTTGTGACAAAGCTGTGGTTTACTGCCATGTGTGATGAAGGGAAATTGCGTTTTCCCCCATGACACGCCGTAGTTTTTGAAAAGATTGTTATTTTTTCCCCCAGGATGGGGTTAGATGCAAGATTTATTACTTGTTTATGGGGTTAAGCTATTTATGTGCGTGTGCTGGCTTTATGGGTAACATGTAAAATTTATATGGCTGCACTTTGCAACGTAACAGCTCGTATTAAATGGACCTCAGTAATTGTATTTTGCAGGTATTTGTTAGAGGCTACGAACCGAGCAAGTATTTAATAGAGCTAACAGGATTCAGTATGTGTTTAAAGGCTTTGAGTTTGTACTTACCTGTTGTAAAGGAAGATGTTGGCCATGCATCAGTTGCTGATTCACTTGTGTGTCACACGTCCTTTTGCCACAGGTCTGAGCTAATGAAAGCATCTCTGCCTTGCAGTTCTTGCATACAGAGGAATTAGAAGCAGGGCTCGGTTTGGCTGCGTGCTCATTTGAGCAACTTACCTGGGGAGGTCCTTGGAGGAGCCCAAGCCCAGAGCGCCGGGTCACGTTGGTGCTGTGAAAGCTGCACATGTAACGTGTAGGAATGTTCTGGTGTCTGCTCCAAGGAGAAGAACCAACAGCATTGCGGCTCATCTGTGAGAGGCTTCTTTATTTACAGTGGGAAGCTTCCAAGTATTTTTCAGCGTCCTGAACTCATTTTGCTAACTCAGTGCTGTTTTCTGCAGCGGTCACATTGAGATTCCATACGTATCTTTTTTTTTGTGGGAAAAGGGAAGGCTTCTTAGCTGGAGCTGATCCAGAGCCACCTCCTTCCCATTGCCCACCCCCTGCTCACAAAGACAACTCAGCTCTGTCCTCAGCTCACCCAGGTTGGTGATGCGCCACATATGGCATCTAAGATTACAGCCCATAATACACGGGCCGAGACGGGTGACACGAGGACACTGGGTCATCTGGAGCTCTGCAGCGCTGCTGTAAGATGGAGATCCTTCACTGGAGTTTCAGTAGTTGTGTTTGTCGTCTGAAGGTAAAACAACAGCAGCAGCAAATTGAGAAGGCCGAAGGCACACACAGAGCACTGCGTGACCTCACGTGGCACAGAGCCACCAACCGTGCCACAGGGATCTCATCCTCAGCTGCACCGGTTGGAAGAAATAAATGCTGAGATTAAAACAGATTGGTGAAAGAAGTGTGGAACAGTCTGTGAGGCGCTGGAGCCAAGTTGGCTTGTAGTGGGTATGGATTAATCTGGAGCTGATCTGTCTGTGCAGCTTGGAGTGCTGAGCCGTAGCAGTGCAATGCTCCCACTCAACAAACACAGCTTTGTAAGACTGCTGGTTTTTTCAGCCGCCTATTCATGTTCTTAATGGGGACAGAATGGTGCAGTTAAAGGGAAAGTGCAAGGCACAAACCTGTTCTGTTTGTTTTCCTTTTGGAGGGATGTATGGACCAAGTAAGGCTTGCTTTCTTTCTCAGAAAGCATTGACTTTTTTTTCCTGGGAGGCTGTGTAGTTTGCAGAGCTTGGTGTTGTTTTCAAGGAAGAAACCTGATGTACAGCTTCACCAGAAGGAAAGAGGAGGGGATCTCTGAAGCTGCATCATCACCTGGACAGAGCCAGAGCCAGGGGACTGGCTAAACTCATACCATGGTTTTACTCCCAAGAGCATTGGGAGTGCAGGACTGCTGGCAGGTACGCTGTTTGGACACGTGGCCTTGGAATAAAGGTCCCAGTGTTGCCTCCTGGGCTGCTGCAGCCTGGGATTGGGAATGTCCTAGCATCAAACCCTGGTAAAACAGTGGCAGGGTGTGCCCAGGAGTTCCCTGTTGTCCACAAGTGGAAGGAAGATGAGCTCTAACTCGAGAATAAATGAAGGAGTGGCACCGGCATCTGTGCCTGAAGTGCTGTGTGGTTTGATGGCTGTTTTCTGCCTGGGCCATAGCTGAGATGCTCTGAAGTGCTGAAGTGCGTGCTTCTCAATTACTCGAGCATGCCACCTGATGCTTGCAAGCATGCTTAAGAGGCCTTATCTGCATGTGGCGTGCAGCAGAGGAACATTCTGGACTTTCAGCTGCACTTCTGGGGTTTCAGCATCTCCGCTGGTGTCTGCTTCTGGATGAGGAGATCCAAAATGGGAGTGATTTTTGTGTTCTTGCAGAATGAGAGGTGATAGAACTGCAGGGATGCGGGCTGGGGTGTGCGCCCGGGATCCGAGGGGGGAGGAGGGCAGAAGGGCAGAGCCACGGAGGTCGCTCGTGTGAGACCTGAAGTGCAGATGCAGTGGTGATAACGTCACTATTTCCTTTCTTAACGTGATTTTGTTGCGGTGTTTGCTGTTGAGCAAACAGAGCAAGTATCCGTATTTTGGAGCTAATGAACATAACCGGAAGCATTGCCGGGGTTCTTTGTTAGCAGAAACTACCAGAAACATCCAAACTGTGTTTCTGCTGTTGTTTTAAAAGCATACAAACACTTCTTAAAACGCACACATGCTCATTTTGAATTTGAATCTTCTGCTTGATACAGTCGAGTGTTTGGAGGCTTTGTTGGAGGGATGCTGTGCGCTACGTGATCGTTTTCCTTAATTTCTCCACTGGAGTAATTATGGTTTTGTTAGACAGTAAATGATTCAGTGTTCTCATTCCATGGGGGGAAGGGGAGCGTGGATGTTGAAAGAGGAGCATTGTCAGAGCATAGCAGGATTAGCTGGTGTTACCACCTTGCACTGATTGAGCACCGCTCTTTAGAGCAGATCATCAGCGCTAATTGCTAAAAAGCAGCCTGGCATCACAGGGCGGTGCGGCTCCTGAAGTTTTAAGCTCCTCTGTTGCAGGATTTGAATATAGGTGTAGCTCTGGGCTGGTGGGCTGGGGCTGGCTGGGCTTCCTGCTGCCCTGCGGAAGCCTGTGAGGAGTTCGTCTCTCAGTTCTCAACAGCTGGAAAACTCGGGTTGGGTACATACGATGAGGGTGGACTCTGTGAGAAGGGAATCTTGGGTGCCATTTTGGCATTTTCTTAGGGAATTCCCTTAAATGAGATTTGTTTTATCACAAACAAGCAGAGCCTCCTGGATTTCATCATGGACTCGAAACCCTTCTCTTGGTATTCCAAGCAGGGAAAAGTGGCTGCTCCCTTACTTTGTTATTTCTGTGAGCCGTAAATCGAGTCATGTCCCACTCTGACTCCAAGGAATGGCATCCCTGATGTGTTTGCAAGACCTGCTGTGTCTTGAAAAGTAGAATATTTTTAACTTCTTGTGAAACTGTCAGAAAGGAAGCATTGGAGGAGGGGAGGGGATAGGCAGCAAGGGGAGGGATTGCTGAAGCATTGCAATAGAGGAACCTGTCCTGGATCTGGTTCACCAAACGCTGTGCAAACGGGCAGGAAAACTGAGCTGTGGCAGCACAGGAGGAACCTTCTCACGTGGGGATGAGCTGTCCTCTGCGTGATGGAGCTTTGGTTGGGATGGGAGAAGCTGTGAGAGGGAAACGGTGTGCGGGGCTGGGGGGATGGGTCACGGCGCTGGTGGGGCTGTGGCTGTGCTTCAGCTTCAGCCAGCAACCGGTGCACTGCAGCAGCAGAGCTGTCCGGAAGGATGGAGAGTCTGATCCTCCACTGCACCACTGACCCTCAGCCCTGCTTACTCACGTCTCTTTATTTGTAAGAGGATTCCTGACCGTAACCTAAGAGCAAACTGATAATGACAACAATTTGCAGCAAGTTTTGCTCCTCTGCCAGCCCCAAAGCAGGTGACCCATTGCTGCAGCTTACCAGAGCTGAGACCTTCAGGGTGAGGAGGTGAATAGGATTTGCCGAAGTTGGGGTTAAGGCAGTGTGGGGAAGGGATCGCTTTTGAGACACCAGGGAAGGTTGCAATACGGGAATCCTACATGAAGCTGAAGCTCTGCTTTCTTTTGACAAGAATTCCCTTTCCTCAGCAGGGCCTCCTCAGCGTGTGGAGGCACGACCATGGCTTAGGCTATGGATAAATATAGCCCACAACTGAGCAGAAACAGTTGTAGCTGGGAGAGGGCCAGAGGAATGCCTCAGCATGAGTGGTTTTGTTTGTGACTTCTTTCCTAGGGATGAACAAACACTGGCACTGTTGTAACGCTGCGTTGTCCGCTCTCGTTGGCTTTGCTATTGCTTTTGCATCTGTGCAGAGAGGGGATATTCTTCTTGTGTTGTTTGTTATCTATCTGGGAGAATTCAACACATCAAATGTCACGAAACATTGAATTGATGGAAGCGGGGTTGATGGAGATTGACCGGGTTTATGGAGCAGGAGAGAATGGCTCTGGAGATTGCAGCCCCGTTGTCTTTGTGCTCTTCCTGTTGCTGTAATTTATGGTTTTCTGTGAGGAAATCCGCCATCTAGCCGTGTCCATTTCCTGTGGAGCAGCAGAGAGGGGAGAGCTGGAAGAGAATGGAAGAGAATTTCTCTTGGTGGGTCTTTGATTTCTGTCTCAGTGAATTGATACCAAATGTGGACTGTGTGGGAGCAGAGAGATCACACAGCTCGTTCGTTCCTCTTGTGCAGCACTTGGAAAGACATCTGTGATGTCAGCATAGCCATTGCTCTTGTGGTTGTGGTAACCAGACCTTGGCTTCATTAAGATGATCTCATTCCTGTCACCCATGCCTGCACACAACCTTATTTTTCCTGAGAGTCTTGCTGCCTGCGTCCTGCCTGTGTGTGTGTGTGTGTGTGTGTGTGTGTGTTCACAAGCTGCACGTGGAAGTTCAGCAGTGCAGAGCTGCGGTGCTGCAGAGAAGTGCCAGGAATTTCTCATCTTGATTTCGCTTGGATTTGACTCCTTGTAGCTTTCCTGCTCTTGCCAAATAGCAGAGAATTTTTTCTCTGTTAGTTCATGCTCTGAGAATCCTTCTTTCAGGCGATAGTGATCACGTGGTAGTTAAGGGTGCACGTGATGTTTTGACCTGGGTTTCCTTCTGTTCTTCGGTAGTATTTCACCTCCATTTCACATTTCCAAATGCAGATCTGTGACCCACAGGGCTTGCATTGCTGTGCTGATGGGTTTGTTTTGCTGGTGTGGAAGAAGTGATTGGAAAGAATTCTTTGCTGCCCAGTATGTGAAACAGAATGTGATGCTGTGAGTGCTTAAACAGAGCGCTGGGATCTGCTTGCAGTGCCCTGGTACTCCTGAGTGATTCCAGCAGCTTTCTGTGGCAGACATTTCATTACATGTAGCATGTAACCACCAGTGTCAGGAGTCCAATTAAGTGTTGGGGAGAAATTAATCACAAAATAACAGACTACAAGCAGACCTGTGGGTTGGCTTCCAAGGGAGGTCCCCCCCCTTCCCATGCAGGTTTGTTTGCCCTGGCTTGGTGTTCCCCCCTGCTCTGTTGGCCACCCAAAGGAGACAGAGCAGGGAACTGGAACTGCTCCGAGAGCGGAGAAGCAAAGCAGGGCTCAGTTTGTGGATCTGGCTCATGTGCTCGATGGAAATATTACCCCTTTGGTGCACGCTGTGTGTATGGCTTTTCTGAAGGTGCAGTTTTCTAACACAAGCAGCATGCCTTTCTTATGAGCTGGATTAATTGGACTGAGCTGTACATTGCAATCAAGCATTAAAATTAATGCTTTGCTTGGCATTTCAGTGCTTCACGGACATTCTAATTTTCTATTGCTGGATTAGCTTGGACTTGTTGGGGCCTGACTCAAGCTCAGTAAAAGAGAAGTGAGATAAAGTTGCGTGTGCAAGTGCACACCCTCTGCCAAGCGGTGCCTTCATCCATTGCAGCTCTTGCTGTAGGTGTTGAATGACGGAGATCTGACTGTCCAGGAAAAGGAGCTCACTGCGTTCCCTCTTCAAGCGTTTCAGCACTGCAGAATCGCCTTTATAACCAGAACGGCCACTGAGCTGCTTTGCTCCGTCAGCCGTGCTGGGGGCTTTCGGCCTAAACCTTTCCGATGGGCCCCTCCATGTCCAGCTGGAAGCGCCAGGCAGCAGCCATTGCTGCTCAGTGCCTAATGCCCTGCAGCCCTGCGCTAATCAGGCTGATGGCAAAGCAGCTGCTGCTCACCATCACTGCTGCTTGCTGTGACACGACTGTGGGCTGTACTTCAGCCTGAGTAAGGACTGCCAAATAACTCTGTTTTCTTACTGCTGTGTATTTGATCGCTTCCAATCTTTGAGCCCTGAGAGAGATGAGGTTATAAGTGCGGGTCAGGCTATGAGAAGGCTTGAAATGCTGCAGGGCTTTTTGTTTTAATCCCTTCAAGGTTTCCTTCTTTCTTGTGGTTCTGATGTAATGTGAGAAATTAAAACAAAAGACGGAGCCAGATGGTACATCTCCAGGATCAGACAGATTAGGTTGGTTTTTTTTTAAAGGGAAAAGTTTACTAATACTTCTCTAGAGTTTTTGCTTCTGTGGAGCTCGAGCTCCTATCTTCTGCATCGTTCTGCTAGCAGGCAAACGATGGAATTACAGCTGTCATCAAGTTAAAAAACAAACAGCAGCTTGCTTTCACTGAATATCAAACCAGTGCAAATAAGTCTGATTTTCTGCATCACACCACGTGCTTGCAGAGCAGGAGTCTGAAGTTGGCTCTGCTCATCCTCACCTCTCTCTGTAGGTGCTCTGGATGGTGTTCCTTCCTGCAGTGGGCTCACTTTTATTTGCTGGAAGCACTTCTCAGTTTCATTACTTTAGGACCAGGCTCTGAATGTGCACTTTGCCCTGTTGTTTGGGAATGGCTTTGTACAGCCATAGCCAAGTTGGCTTTGTGGTCACAGAATATTTTCATGCACTCTGAGCTTCCCTTTTCAGGTTTTCATGGCTTTGATATTCCATTTAGATAGCTGTTCTGATTCAAATTATTGCATTTAAATAGTGCGTTGTGTGTATCTGTGATCCCAAGGGAAACTATGGGAACTGTATTGTGAAGACTTTGAAATCCTAATGTACTCACGTGGGTTTGGTTTCAGATTTTCTTTGGCAAATGTACTGACATGTTCAGGTGAAAGCTTCGTATCACTGAAAGGAGGAGCAGATGAAACTCGACCGCATCCTCAGCGTTGTTTGTTCTAAATGAGTTTCTTTTCTTGATTTTAGGGGACATCACACAAAAGGGGTATGAGAAGAAGAGAGCAAAGCTCCTGGCTCCGTATGTCCCTCAGACGCAAGGTAGGTGCTTCTTGTGCTTGGTGTAACCCTTTTGCATAGCCTTGACATGAAAGGATCTGTGAAATGGCTGTGGAGCGAAGCCCTGACGTTTCATTGGCCGCCTCTGAGCCGTTCTGTTTAGATTTGCGTTTCCTTGGCTGTCTAATAATTACACTTGTGCAGTTTGCATGGCTGCCAGGAAGTCCTGGGCAGTGCCTGTAGTTCCCTGGTTCATCCAGAGCTCCAGGGATTCCTGCCGGTTCCGCTGTTTGCTGGGGCTTTGTGGGGTGCCATCTGCGCCCTGCTGTTACCTCTGTCATGTGTAAATCACTTCCTGCTCCCTTGTCAGCAGAGACATCGGGGCTTTGAATCAGTCATGAAGTGTGAGGTCCTCACAAATCATTCTTGAAAGTTTACGAACGGATTGAGTGCAGAGTTGGTCCATATTGTGCCTTTCTTTCAGCCATCTTAATTCCCTGTTAGAGGAACATCAGCATTTGGTTATGTGTTGGTTTATTTTACTGCTGTAGCTGAATTCATGTACTTTGTTTACGTCTGTTTCTTTTGGAACAGAGATCCTCAGCTATAGGTCTGACTCACAGCAGGATAATGATATATAGCTTTAAACTGAAGGACAAGGCTGAAAATATGTCCAGTAATTATTATGGGGTTGCTTACCCAAAATAATTGTGCTTCTGATATGCTTAACCATTCAAAACTAATCCGTCTGGCTCTTAGCAGTGTGGGGTGTGAGCGGGTATGATAGGCAGCCGTGGCTGGACTTACTGTAATTTACTGAGACTGAGCCCCTGCCAAGAAAAGAAAAAAGCAAAGGCTAAAAGTGCATTTACTGACAGTCAGCACTGCTTGCACTGGGGAAAGTTTGTATGGGTTTTCTGAGGAAATTGCAGCAGTTCAGGCGAGTGCTTGAGCAACACAAAACAGCTCTGCTGCTGTTGTGTGGTAGCACCTGGACTCTGCTGCTCCAAACCACTTGGTGCCTGGGTTGCTGGGCTGCTCCATCCCAGGTGTTTCCCAGCTGCTTTTTGTTTGCATGTTCAACAAGAGCTGTTGCTGTATCTCCTGCGTGAGACTGACTGCCACAGTGGGTGCTTATGGACAAAAGCAGCTTATTCTGATGGACTGAAGGTAGCAAGGCAAGCACAAGTTGTTTTTCAGCCTTCAGCTTGTTACAGGCTGAGTGAAGCCTCCTCCCTGAACCACGGATGTGATAGGGATCTCTGAGGTCTCAGTGTGCACAATCAGTACGTCAGTCCCAAATCTGTTTCTGTTATTTAAGGAAACCCAGAGCTAATACATGTGACTGCCCCCTCTTTATGGTCTTTGTAAGTTGGTGTTTGTCAAGCAAGTCTTGCAGTCTCAGTGTGTGTACCAGCAGATCTTGAGCCATCCAAGCTCCTCTCCAATGTTCAGGTGCCTGCTTGGCACATTGGGTTTCATGGAGCCCAGTGGAGGCTGAAGCTCTTCAAACTACTTTTCATCTGCCTGCAGGATGTGCCCATCCCACCCATCACTTCGTGCACATTTCGTTTGTTTCAGAAAATCTTGTTTAATTAAGAGGAGGGGGAAAAAAAAGACAAGACTGTCTGTGGCCCTGCTATTTTAATTGTCATGCTTTGCAAGTCTGCAGAATGAGCCAAAGCTTAGGAAGAGACGCGGGTTGATAGGAGGACACCAATTAAGATAGCATTTTGACTGCTGCTCTGGCTCAGCCCTCAGCTCTTTATATATCCTGTAGCCAGATGCCTCTGTGTCTGGGAATCTCCAGTAGTAAAAATGCCGTTGAAGTCATGCGTGAGGGATGCAGAATCAGGTCACCCTTTTAACGAGCAGAAAATTAATTTAGCTCACAACAACAACAGAAAAATGTCCTCCTGGCATTTAGCACGTTGCATTTCTCAAAGCTCGGGTATTCTCCATTGCATAGATGTGAAAGGAGATGAAGGAAGGTGGGGTGACGTGCCAGGGCATGTCAGAATGGTAATTTGGGAGATCCTGATTGCTAAACCTGTGCTCCGTTCCCATTGCCTCTGGGAGCTCCCCTCCTTAGTTTAGAGTTAAGGCAACAATGTTGATTACCTAAAGATACGTGTTTTCCTGGTGCAACATCCATTTTTGTGAGTGGAACGTACTGAAGTGATGGAGATACCATTCCTGGGTTGTTACTCCTCTGCTTCCTGCTGGCTGCTGCACAAAAAGGCCTTGGAGGAGGAATTCCAGGCTCTGCATAGTGAGTAACGCAGCAGATTTCAGTGTTGCTTGTTTCACGTCGTGCTGCTGACCAGCCTTCTCCAAAACCGAATGCCACCCTGCTGTCACCTCCTCATTAGTGTCTTTCTTAACGAGTTTAGCTGTAGCTAAACGGAAGGCTGCAGGGAGATGCTGCTTTTGCTGGAATAAAGCTGGTGCTTTGGAGCAACTCTCAGTTGTGAGTGACGACCAATAAGACGTAACAGTGCTGTTTCTCACTGCTTTGAGAAATGCTTGCTGGGTGAGCTGTTCTGGCTCCTGGAGATGGCACAGTAACTCAGTGCCTCTTGGAAGGAGCCTTCGCTGCGGGCTGCAGGCAGACTTGCCTTGGGGAGCAGCTCCTGCCCGGATCAGTTGCTGCCAATCTGGAGAAGCAGTTACGGCTTTTTAGCTCCATCAGCTCGGATGCAGGAATACCTCGTGCCAAAATTAGCAGCCCTTGCACAGAGACTGTTGGCAGAGTACTTTTTCTTGCTATTTAAGATAATTCATTCCGTTCCTCTGCTAATGTGTAAAGGAAATTATATTCATTAGCCCTGACTCACTGTCAGACCTTTCTTTTTAGCTGCTGGAGTTCTGCGGTCCTGCTCCTGTTTCTATTCTCATCGAGAAAGAAACAAAACTACTTTAAACGACTGCATTTGGAAGGGGATACGGAGTGTGTGCTGAACTGAGGGCTGGGCACGGCCGGGTGTGTTTTGTGTCCCAGTGCATGAGGGAAGGGTGTTGGAAACTGTGGGAACTGATAACGTTTAGAGCTGGTGCAGTTTGACCTTTGAATTTTTGTAGTTATTTTGTAGTTGTTTTGTTCCTTTGCTCAGTTCTGTTATTCATGGATAGGTGGAAACGTTGCAGCTTTGTTATTTTACTCCTCCATTTCTTTGGAAATGAAGTGTTTCTGCTTTGCTTTGCACATGGGCTGCCACGCATGTCCTGTCCCCGTAACCCAGCACAACTCCGCTTTCCATTTTTCCTCCTCTTTTTTCCCTTTTTTCCCCTCTTTCAGCACTGTGTGATTTCAGACAGGAGCTGTAGTGAAATGGCAATGAGCAGTGATAGAGCAGCTCTGCCTCAACCTGTACACCACGCGCACGCGCTGCAGCTTAGAGCTGCTGGAAGAGTTTCACCCTCTTACAAGATCCGACTTGCAGCTGCCACACATGGGGAATTATTCCTGATGAAGTCTGAGGGGTATCACGGTTACCAATGAAGCCTAGCACTTGGCTCTTGGAAAGCAATTTGTCCATCTTTGAAATAATTTCCAGGGCTGAATCAATGTGATTTCTGCCATCGTGTCTCGCGTGGGGCAGTGCTGAGATCCATCTCAGTCTCTGGAATCTTCACAGCGTGATGAGTTCTCAGCACAGGGAGAGAGCAGGAATGATTCTGGGGGTGCTGCTCAGGGTTTGCAAACCTCAGCTGTTTGTGTTTGTTATTGACACGGCTTTTATTGGAAAGCTGTGGTACGAGGAGCAGTCCAATACGAACGCTCTGTGCCGGGCTGTATGCAAAACAGCAGAATAACAGGTTTGCTGCTGTTCTTCTGTCAGATGAATGAGCCCTTCTGCCCTCGTTGTTCATGTAAATGCTTCTCCATGTTGATCATAGGTGGTGCTTTTGCTGATTCGTTTAGTCTAAAAATATTTCTATTATAAAAACGTCCAAAATCACCGATCCTCCGCCTTCAGCAACCTGCCAGGATCAGAAAACTTCCAGTTCTGCTAAACCCAGCTTCAATTAAAGGCCCACCACATCTCCAGAAACAAACCTCCCGTTACTTCTCCCATCCCTGCCGTCTGCAGCGCTGCCAGAGGAAGCTGCAGCTGTGGCAGCATTGCTGTGAAGGGAGCGCTGGGCCGCCACCTCTCACCTGCAGGGCTCAGCTCACCTGTGCCCCTTTCTTGTAACCAGTGTGATTTGCTGCAGCTATACACGTTGCTCCTGATGTGTGCTCAGATGCTTGCTGGGCTCCTGTGACGCGTTGTTGTGTCACTGCAAGGTCTTTAAAAGGCACTTGGTGTGCTGTGTTGCTCACTGACAGATGCGATCCCAGTGCAGAGGGAGCGCTGTGTTTGCCTGGCAGTGCCCTGCAGGCGGATGAGGCGGTTCTGCAAGGCTTAGAAGAAAGAGCTGGCTATGAATTTAATTTATTACAAATAGTGCTAAACGTGCTGCTGACATCTAGTGGGTACTCGACTTTATCAGTGCTTAAATATCAGAAAGAGTGACGCTTCTCTTTGTTGTCTGTGCAGTTGTGTTGCCTTTGGATCAAAATAAAACTTCCTTTATGGTGAGGATAAGTATGGCCCAATCTGGGGGCAGTTCTCTGCTGCTGCTTGTATCCTGGACGAGCTCTCTTCGGTATTCAAAGAGATAATTGACTTCATTTGGATCACATGCAGTCTGTGCCTATGTAAATTCAACATGCTTGATGCTATGCAAAGTAGAAGGAGGCTGTCTGATGAATCAGGGTTTAGGATCAGGAGATATTAAGCTGTCAGTTTTAAAACTTTGGCTTACTGCTTCAAGTTTTGGATGAATGATGCTGAAAAAATAACAGCTTTCAATGTAACAAATTAATGTTCTGCTCTTTGGGGTGTTGGAAGGTGTAGGAGATGGCTGAAGGTTTCTGCAGCGAGTTGGGTGTGATTTGCTGGTATTATAAGTACCCTGAGCTGGAGGTGCTTGCTTGAAGTTGTTTACTTAAAACCACACACTAAGAAAGTGGTGTAACTGGAATTGGAGCCCAGCATTTGTGGTTTCCTCTTCATTTCTCTGATCCTTCAGAGGCTTGTGAGAATTCATAAGCAGTGCATATTTAGATGACACAATTGCTCTTTTCTTGCGTGACTTCAGGTGACAACCTCAGGGTAATTGCAGCTGCCTGACCTTTGGTTTCAGTCCTTAAGAAGTTCCCACTGAGGCACTAAAATTAAAATTCAGTAGCAGCCATGGCTGAGCTGCCTCGGTGAATTGTGTAAAGCAGTGATTTCCTATCAGATTATCTCTTCTGTTTGCTGTACTCATGGGAAAAACAAACTTTTTGGGGGTGTTAAAGCCACTCACTTCTTGAGACACGCTGGAAGTTGCCGGAGCACCGGGGCTGTTTGGTTTGGTAATTGATGTGAGCAGCAAAGCCGCTGCTGGTGCATTACTGGTTTTCCTGTCAGTAAGGCACGCTGATCAGGGGGATGCTGGGTAACAAACTCAGCTTCTGAACAGATTTAGCTACATACTTTTGCAACTGAGGCTTAACTTGTGATGCTTTACTGCATCAGTCAGAGCCCTTTCCCCACTGCCCTTAACAGCAGTGCCTAAAAGTGCTGTAAATGAGTATGATCTCTGAAAACTTGCATCTGACTGTACCACCAATCACACTGCTAATTCTGAACTGTCTTCCCAGGGGTTGATCCAGCTCTACAGAAGGAATCCAGAACTCAGACACCCACTCCATCTGCAGCTCCAGCCCCAGCTCCCTCCTCATCCTCATCCAAATTTCACCGAGCCCGCTCAGGGGGAGCCAGAGATGAACGCTACCGGTCTGGTAAGGGCAGATCCTGATCGCCTGGGCTTCTGCCAATGAAGGCTCATGGTCCCCTGACCAAAAATCCTACCTTGGTTCTGTGAAGGAACATCAGACTTGTGGGACTGTAGGAGCCGAAGTGCAAAGTAGAAGAACCAAATAGTTCTTTGCCTTCTTGATTTTCTGGCTTGAATGCAGCTCTTCAATAGCAGTTGTTCACAGAATGAAAAGCCTATTTTAACCGTGTCTGTTGTAACCAGGTTTGGTGAAGTGGCTGATAATAATTTGGTCATGGAATTGATGACTGTTGTATAGATCTACTCTAGGAAAGTTACTCATGGGATGGCAGTATGCAGTTGTTTGGGAAGGTGTAGTAAAATGAGGGTTGCATGCATGTAGAAGGCAAGCAGTTGAGCACATGTCAGCCTTGTGTGTTTTTTCTCCTCTACTGTTGCAAAATTGAGCACATGAACTTCCATTTTGCAGATATCCACACGGAAGCAGTTCAAGCAGCACTGGCAAAACACAAAGAACAGAAAATGGCCCTCCCCATGCCCACAAAAAGGCGATCTACGTTTGTTCAGTCTCCAGCTGATGCCTGCACTCCCCCAGGTTAGGTTCTCACAGTGTGGCTGTCTGTGTGGATGTTCAGGTATGCGTTTGTAACAGTTTCCAAATTAAGAGGCTGCAGTTCTCAAAATGTACAAGACCTTCTGCACCTCTGTGAGTAGCTGCTCCTGTAGGGCTCTTGCTACCTTTGGGCAGCTGTTCTCATGGAGCTGCTGTTGGGACGGAGAAAGTGAGTCCTCTTCTGGGAGCCTTTAAAGAATCAATTGGCAGGAGCTGAGCAGGCCGTCTGTACTGAGGCTTCTTTTTCTTCTCCCACGCCTATTTCAGTAAAAGCCCTCATAATTAGGAATTCACATGAAACCTCACTGTTAGGCCACTTCTCTCATAACTGTTCTTTTACCTCCTTTTATCTTTGCTTCTTTCGGGTGCTTTTCCTGGTGTCTGTCCAGGTCTCAGCTTTATGCTATCTTGTCCAGTACAGCAGCAAATTCTGAGCTGTGGACACCACACAAATAAAGGTTAGCATTCCCTTAGCATCATCTGGAATCAGTCTTTTCCTCCAGCAGATAATCACTGTGAAGAACAGGTAAGTGTTTGCAAATAGCACTGGACAGCTTACCGTGTCAAGTAATGAGTGTTTTATTCATGGTAGATGATTATTTTGCAGCTTTAGGACAGACAAGATATCTGTTTGCATGGAAATGCAGGATGTGGTTCCTTTTGTGGTTCCCCCCTCACCCCCCTCCTTTTTCTTTGTTTTGTTTTGTTTTGTTTTCTGCCATTGAAAGGGACCCATTTAGAATACCAGACAAAAGCATTTTCTGCATGTGGCCTTGGCACATTTGTTTCCCAGTGCCTGCATTCTGCTTTGTTGCTGTGAATTTTCACTTTTGACAGAGATACTGACCCCTCACTTTCCATTTCAGAATTGCCAGGGTTAGGCAATGCAGCATCTGATAACAGAATATGAATGGAAAAGTAATGAGACAGAATAAAACACGGAGAACCCACAAGAAGGATACTTGCCTGTGTTGTATCTTTTACATGCAGTAAACAAGGGCAAAACACCAGGAGTAAATGTGTTCACATTGGATATGTCTGCTGCTTTAACTTTGTTTTGGCCTATTGAACTTTGGTTGACAGCCTGTGAAAAAGGATCTTCGTATTACATGCCTGTGCCGTTGATATGTGACTTGCAAGGAGAGCATGTTCATGCAATGTGCTTTTCCCTAAGCAGCTGGAGTTTCTTTTCTGCTTCCACACAGACACGTCTTCCGCATCCGAGGATGAGGGGTCACTAAGGCGTCAAGCTGCTCTTTCTGCTGCATTGCATCAGAGCTTACAGAATGCTGAGTCTTGGATCAACCGATCTATTCAGGGGTCATCCACATCTTCATCAGCATCCTCTACACTTTCCCATGGAGAAGGCAAAGGGACCAGTGGGTCACTAGCTGATGTATTTGCCAATACTCGAATAGGTAGGAGATGGGTACGAACAGAAAAATTGCTTCAAGTTCAGACTGTATGTATAAAGCTGGAGTTGTCCGTTGTGTAAGGGAAATTTGGAACAAGAGTTCAGTTCTGGTGAAACTTGATAGGATCACAACTGTTTTTCCCCTATAGGAGTTTCAGAGTACTGGGTTGGTGGAAGAAAGGGGAAGTGGGGAGCAGGAGGTTACTGAAGTAGGAGAGGCTCCGTGGTGTGATGAGGGCACTGACAGTGGGCATGACTTTGGTTCTGTACACGGCATCGCTTGTCTACAGCTAGTTGAAGGTACTGCATGCACAGAGCTGCCATGTGCAAATGGCTTTTGGCCCTGATTACAGCACATGGGCAGTGTCTCTGCCTACTGAGTGGGGAAATGCTGTATTTTAACATTCACCGAATGGTTTATTGTTTGTATTGTATCAAAAGAAAAACAAACAGAAAAGAGCCCCACAAACAACAGAGCAGCCAAACAGGAGAACAACTGAGCATGTCATTCAGAGAGAGAGGCTGCAGTGACGTGAAGATGTAGCGTAGATCTTTCACGACTAGTCTGAGAAATAACCAGCGTTGTGTTGAGAAGATGGAGCAAAAACCCACGGATCTGGATACCCCAGGCTCAGTTTTTTGAGGCTCTGAGGTGCTCCTTGCTGCTGATGCTTCTGTATGGAATTGCAGTTTGTTTTTGCTCTGTGTATGTTCCTTTTTTTATCTGCTGGTAAGGATACTACTGCATCTGAGGAGATGTCTGTATGTTGTGTGCTCTCTGCTTTTGCTTAACTGGTTTGGGGCAAGCAGTGCCTACAAGTGCTGGTGTTTTTGTTTCACTTTTTTTTTCCCCTCTGTTATTTTTTGTTTGTTTGTTTGTTTCTTTGCTGCGGTGCAAATTGTCTCCTGAAATGGCAGACTGGGGGAGTTGCCTGTAAAATGTAGTCACAGTAGCGAATCTGTTTATGAAGCGCAGAGGCTCTTCTTAGTTGGGGAATGCAGAAAACCACATTAACTTCTGTAATGAATTAAGGTAATCTAGCTTTTTATCTGTAGAATAACTGCTGTCTGATGTAATTAGAAGTTTATGCAGAATAGCATTGGGTTTTTTTGCTGCATTGACGCCACGTTCATCCTATGGTAACACTAATTCCAAAGAATGGGAATTCTGATGTGCACACTTTGGTACAGCTCTTTGGAGGGAAAGATAAAAAGCCCTGCACAGATTTGAAGTTGTATAAAATCTGAGTCCTTCCCAGTGAGAAGTTGAGCACACGAGGAATATTCCTTACCACCATATCTCCAGAGATATGCAGGTCTTTCTTAGAGAGAGGAGCAGAATCAGTTGCACAGACCTTGCTGAATTCCTTCAGACTGCGTCTTTGTGAGCTAATGTGCACTTTCAAGATTTGTTTTTATTCCCCGTCAGAAGCAACAGTTGCTCCTTCTATTAAGCTAGAATAGAACATTTGTGCCCTATCAGATAATTGAGCCTATGGTGTTGTATAAAGAAATCCCACATAAGCAAAAATTGCTTACTGAAGAAGTTGGTGAGTTACTGAAATAGGCAGTTATTGCAGTTCTGAAGCTTACAGACTCATCTGAAAAGCAGAGCAGCGTCTTGCAACTTGAAGCAAAAGACAGACCCAGCTCACTCTCCTTGTTATTTAACTGCAGGACAGGCTCATGCTGTGCAGCCACTGAGCTGGAAGAAATCTAAGCCTGATGTGATTGTTTGCTGGTGTGCTGTAGTCAATAGACTTGTTTGGTTTTAGAAAGCTTTACTGGCCAAAACAAAAGTTATGTAGTATAGTTCTAGCAAGAGAGATTGCAGTGCAGGTGATGCAGGTTTTTGTGCTGGGGTTCTGAATATTTCAGACATCACCTGGATTTCGGACTTCTTTTTAACAGCACTGAATGTCAAGAGAGAAGCTTGATTTTGAAGGTTTGTGACCAAAACCAAATTGTCTGAGTATTTTACCAGACAGCTCTCCTGACATAAGACCACTCATCTTGTGCCTTTGTTTTGTTTTCTGGAATAGCTAACACATGCTTCCCAGAGTTACTTAATATTTAGGAGGCAACATGTTTAGAGTTAATAAGAGACCTTATAAATGAATTATTGCTAAGTTGGTAGGTAGCAGGTAATTAATGCTTTGCTTTTTCCATCTGATGAGAAGAGGTATATGTTAATTGTCATCTCAGTTATCTCCCTTTTTTTTTTTTTAATTTTTAGAAAATTTCTCAGTTCCCCCAGATGTCACAGCAACTACCTCCTCTTCCTCCACGCGCCCAGCAGCAATTGACCTTCCTCCTTCAGGGATCGTGAAGGGCATGCACAAGGGATCCAACCGGTCCAGCCTGATGGACACTGCCGATGGTATGGAGCCTTTCAGATGTCAGAACGGCCTTAAGGAAGGGCTTGAGTTGGGAGAACAAAACACGTGATTACATTTGTCCCCTTTAAGCATTTCACAAGTTGGAAATGGTTGTGTGCTACAGTGGTCACCTACTTTTAACTGAACTGGAGAAAATTGTAGCAGAAATAGCAGACTTTTTTTCCTAGAAAGCAGTAGAAATGCATGGGTGAGCTGTTAGCTAGAGCTACTGTCCTGGAGTCCTGAGAATGACAGGTAAGATGAATGAAAGCATGTAACTTTTAGCTCCAGTTAAGATCTCATGGTGCTGATAATATTCACTGTAAGCTGTTTGGCATAAACCTTTGTGGGTTGAGGGCTGGCATTAATGCCTCTGGTCTCTTTTTGCCCTCCTTCTGCTGGCAATTCTTCCACTGCAGTTTATCAATACTGAGCACAGGTGCAGATCTGTAGGCAGTGGTTTACACTGAGAGCAGCTTGTCAGAGGAAATCAGGGAGATCAGACTTCAGAATGGAGTAGAATGCCTTAAAAATGAGTTCTTATTCCTAGCGTTTCCTGACTACTGGGTTAATTATAATTGATATTACACTTATTAATGTCATCCTGCTTGGCACAACTTTTAATAATGGAACAGTAGTTGAATGAGTGGACACATCAGGAGAAGTATCCTGCAGTGGAAGAAGGTAAGTCGTATACATTTATGGAGGTGATGCACACTTTTATTAGATGAATTCTTTCCCTTCAGGTGTTCCTGTGAGTAGCAGAGTCTCCACAAAGATTCAACAGTTGCTGAACACCTTGAAAAGGCCCAAGAGGCCGCCTCTGAAAGAGTTTTTTGTGGACGACTTTGAGGAAATTGTGGAAGGTAATAGCACCCAGTGTTTTGTGCGTCAGTTTTGATGCACACAGTCCTGTATTTTTTGATGCCTTTGTTTCTGATGTTGACTCAGATGGATTTACTGTTGCAGCTGGCAATATGTTCACGAAGAGTCTGATTAAAATAAAAAATGAAGTAACAGGCTGTACTGCTGAGTTTTTGGGGCCTCCTCCATGCTAACTTCTTACAGTAACTAAAATGTACTAACAAAAAATGTTTAAATGCTTAAAAACTCTTCCTCTGCTTAGGCTTCTTTACTTAGACTTCCAAAATTAATTGTCTTTATTGGTTATTTCATCACAACCTTATTTTCTAAGTTTTTCTTTTATCCAATTCTATGTTATCTTCCTCATTACTGTATTGAATACTTTTTAATAGCATTTCAGGAGAAGGCAGAGGTATTTTGCTTTGTGCAGGACTTCCTAGAGACTGAAGTGTCACGGGGTGGTTCAACCTGAAGGCTGTAAGGAAAAGGCATTTGTTCTCTATGTGTCTTGTGGACTTAACTGCTCCGGAACAAACAGTGCAAGATGAATTGAAACATTGTTGAATTTCCTTCAGTTCCACAGCCTGACCCAAATCAGCCCAAGCCAGAAGGACGCCAGATGACCCCTGTGAAAGGAGAACCACTGGGAGTTGTTTGTAACTGGCCCCCTGCCTTAGAAGCAGCACTGCAGCGCTGGGGAACCACACAGGCTAAATGCCCCTGTCTGACAGCACTGGATGTTACAGGAAAACCAGTTTATACCCTCACATACGGTGAGTTGAGCCCTGGCTTCCATTGCTGAACTGTTTGAAGAAGCAGATAGAACACGGGATTGTTGGTGTTAGTCTTGGGTGCAAATGTTTTCCTGTTTTGTGGGAGCTTTGCAGACAAAGCAGAATAACTGAAACAGAGGAGGTGACTGTGGATGGTTAAAGCAGTCAGGAATTGAAGTATTTTCTTGGATGCTGGATTGATTTAGAGTTGTGCAAGTCTCTCTTCTTTGTGTTCTAGGCAAATTGTGGAGCAGAAGTCTCAAGCTGGCCTACACACTGCTTAACAAACTGGGGACCAAAAATGAACCTGTGTTAAAACCTGGAGATAGGGTAATGAGTTTGGGACTGTCTGGTTTTCCCTGTGAAACACAAAGAGGGTTCTGGGGGCCTGTAACTTACAACAGACACTAAAATCTTGTTCTTCTAATAGCAAGGCACTTAGCCCAGGGACAGTCTGTTGGGGAAAGAATCTTTTGTGACTTTTCAGTCCTCCTGGCTCCTCTTTAAGCAACTTTTTGGCTCTGGACCTTGCAGTACATCTAAGGAAGAACATTGCAGCTGGGAGAAATACAGAGTTTTAGAACTCTGCTTTGACTGTGTGCATCTTCATGTGTATGTATGCACAGGGAACGCTGATGTGATTGCTTGAGGAGTAAGTGCATGTACAGATATGTGGAACAGTGCTTGAAGAAGCCCTGTGAAAATTGCTCTCTTAGAATAGAAAATAACGAAGTCTTCTGACTTTTAGTCACTGTAGATCTGAACTCTGTATTTTTTTTCCTTGTCTTTCAACTAACAAAACATTTTTGTGAATTTTAGGTAGCCCTTGTGTATCCAAACAATGACCCCGTCATGTTCATGGTGGCATTTTACGGCTGTCTCCTAGCAGAAGTGATACCAGTGCCTATAGAGGTACCTCTTACCAGAAAGGTAACGTTGATGGAACTTAGAGGAGTAATAGGCAGATGTGGGATGAAAACCAAGTCAGACCACCAACTTCTGAAAGTGTTTCACAGCACAAAGCAGCTGCCTCAGCCCTTCTCCATTAACACAACATGAGACCGTTATAAACATGCAGTAGGAGTTTAAAAACATGGAAAAACATATTGACCAGAGAGCTGTGCTGAGCAGCTGCAAATGGTCCATTTGCCTCAATGCTGTAGTTTGGACTACAGTAGCATTGGCTGGTATTATTGCAAATAATTCCTTTGGTACAGACAATATTGTATGTCTGCCTTCTGACTGATGTGATGGGGTCTCGTTTCAAGCCGTGCTTCACATCTGCCAGTCTTTTGATTTTTGCTGGAGGTTGAAGATGTGAAGTATTTTGTGAATACTCAACAAAAGCATTTTCTGTACCCTTACCAGAATTTTTGCTTTGTTGCCATATTACTTTATATCAAAAACTGCCTAAAACTAAATAATTCAGTAAGAGGAAACCAAGAATAATGGCAAATTTCCAGAGCTTTACCAATCTTTGGAATTGGGTAAGGGAAAAGCTGACTAATGTCATCTTTGAGCAGGAATGACTCTTCCCCCTCTTCCTCTCTTTCCTCAGGATGCTGGTGGGCAGCAGATTGGTTTTCTTCTGGGAAGCTGTGGTATTGCTTTGGCCCTCACCACTGAAGTCTGTCTGAAAGGGCTTCCAAAAACCCAAAATGGAGAAATTGTGCAGTTTAAAGGTTAGATGGGTTGCACAGTCACTTTGGATTGTACTTTTGCCATAGCAGAACTGTTTGAAATTAGTTGTCAGAAGTCTGAATGCATTTCTCAGGGCTTGAAGTGAACAACTTTCCCAGCAGCATCTCTTACTGTTGTGGGCTTTGTGCATATGGCGTAGAGGGATCTGTGTATCCAGCAGAACGACTGTGTTGGTCTGGGAGCACAAGCTGTGGTTTGTCCTCATATCCCTTCTGTGACGTTTGGCAGATTCAAAAGCAGTTTTATTAATGGTGGAACAATCTATATTTAGGAATACTGCAGGGATCTTTCCTGAGTAGAGGAAGTGCCTTGCTGCCCACTGAACTCCCTGATGAGAAATGCCTTCTGGCAACCAGCTTGGATTGGATTGTTACTGTGTTTGCATAACTAAACTTGGATAAATGATGTGTTTTTGTGTATTCTTGCAGAATATAAATCTGTCACTAAGTAAACTGTTATTAATGCTCCACTTTAATTTTGGCTCTAGGTTGGCCTAGATTGAAATGGGTTGTGACAGATTCAAAATACCTCTCCAAATCTCCTAAGGACTGGCAGCCCAACATCTCAGCTGCAGGAACTGAGCCAGCGTATATTGAGGTAAGGAGTGAATGGGGAATAGAAAGTCGTTTCTGTGAGCTGAATTTAATGTTCTAATCATCAGAGGCAGAATACTTTCACCTCACTGCCTTGAACTTCTCAGTTTCTACTCACTGAAACAAATCTCACTGTGTGCAACCTGCAGCGAAGCGTATTCTAGTTGTGAATATTTTTTGTGGCCTTTGAGCACTGCTCAAAATGGATTGGAAAACACTCTTCCTGTTCCAGAAAGCTGGTAGTTGAGTCAGCCAGGCTGAGAAGTGCACTTCCTGTACCCGGTAACACAGATTTCTGGAACTCCTTAAGCCAACAGCATTTTGCATTTTCTGTTCTTACTAGCAGAGTTTATTTTCATTCGTAGGAGGCCCCAGTAAGGCATCTCCCAGGAATTGCAGTGATTTAAGTAGTAACAGTAATTTGGCTGCTCTAAATTTAGAAATTGGTTTTTCAGTTCACTTATGGACACAGGAGATGTTCTGAGAAGCAGTAGTAATGAAATAAGTGTGAATACGCTAAATTGCTGTCTTATCTCTGCACCTCATCTGAACTCGTTTGATACCCGAATCACTTTTTTCTGTGGTGAACCTTGCTGGTACTTTTCTACAGGAAAGGATTATTTTCTTGTGTACCTCTCTGGAGCTTTAGCAGAACAAAATTTTATTTAAGATGGACCCTCTTTTAATTTCCTTCGTGTGTGGAGCCCGGAGTCACACCATGACCTTTTTTTCCTTCTGTAGTACAAGACCAGCAAAGAGGGCAGTGTGATGGGTGTCACAGTGTCTCGGATTGCAATGCTGTCTCACTGCCAAGCTTTGTCTCAGGCCTGCAACTATTCTGAAGGTAGGTGAAGTCACAGAAACATCAAAGAAGTGCTGAGGGGGGAGCGAGGGAAGCAAATCTGTACATCCATTGACTGCAGCGTTATTTTTAGAGCTGTATGTCATGGTACTTTAAAATGCAGAGCATGTCTTTTGAAAGCCATCACTTCATCACTTTTAATTTCCACTGCTTCTGGGTGTCCGCGCTTGAATGATATTCTCTGCTCCCTTCTGCTGCTGCTCATGCATAAAGAGGTTAAGGCCCTTTCTGTTCTACTGATGGCCATTAAATGCTGGAATGTGGTTTTCTTACAACTTTCTGGGATGTGTTTCTTCTATTAAATTGATGTTTGGTTGCCTTCTTTGGCATAACAAGGAACTCTGAGTAGTAGAATGTATAATCAGACAAACAAGGCTCTGCACTTGCTTGCTGCACGTCTTGGAGCAGATCTGACAGTGTGAAATGACAGATCTGAATGTATGCAGATTTGAGCATGAATAACAGCTGTCCAGGCACATCTTACTTCTAAACTACAGCCTTCTCTTTCCAGGTGAAACAATAGTGAATGTTTTGGATTTTAAGAAGGATGCAGGGTTGTGGCACGGCATTCTCACGGTGAGTTGAGCCTGCGAAGATTTTCTAGAGCATTCCATAACTTTGTAACTGACATTTAGGAGATGGTTTATGGACCTTTGGCTGTTAAGTCAGTCATAACTCTCTCTCCAGAGAATTGTCCATCTAGCAGAAGGCGTAGAAGCATCACCAGTAAATTTATGTGGCTTTGTAGTATGGAGTGGGCTTGGGGGCTGAGGGTGGCTTCTGCTTTGTAATACGTTTTGTGAGCATTTTCTTAAAAGTCCTTTTTCTGCTTTTCAGAATGTAATGAACAAATTGCATACCATCAGCGTGCCCTATTCTGTGATGAAAACCTGCCCACTGTCGTGGGTGCAGAGAGTTCATACTCACAAAGGTAACTGTATGTTCCACAACTTAAGCTTGAAGATTTCAGAATGCATGAGAGAAGAGCATTAAAATCTAAAATGTTTTGGAGCCTCTCTTTTTGCTCTTCAGTGACAAATCAAACAGACCAAGTCTCTAATTTGTTTCAAAATGTGCACAAAGTCTTAATCAGCAAACTGCAGAGAAGTTCATGGGGACCTCACAACCCGTGTGCTTGAAGTCAGTGCTGCTTGTGAGACAAAGAAAATAGTTGAGCATGGAGAGATCCACTGATCCCAAATCCTTAGTGAGGGTGTTCAGGTGGTGGTAATGATTCTGGCATTTTGGAGAAGGGGCTGCAGCAGCTCAGGTGGTGGGAGGTGGCCTGCATGTAACAGCAGGTGCTGTTCTGTGTTAGGGTTTCTACCGCTACAGGCTCAATCGCCTTAGAGTTTTCTCATCTGTAGTGTTAGAGTGTATGTTCATATGAAAACGGCTCATGGAAAGCTTTCATTTATTCTGATACCTCTTTTTTGTGTTGGGTTGCAGCAAAAGTTGCTTTAGTCAAGTGTCGAGACTTGCACTGGGCCATGATGGCCCATCGAGACCAAAGAGACGTCAGTTTGAGTTCTCTGCGCATGCTGATTGTAACTGACGGCGCAAATCCCTGTGAGTATGCCCATACTGCTGCTCTCCAGAGAGGTTTCTCAGCAAGTTGTTACCACTCCTTTTGTAGATACTTGCAGAAGACATGAGTTAGGGTAGCTGCCTGGTAGCACCAGAGCAGTGGTGTGTGGGAACTGCTGAGTCGTGGTCTGAACCACTGATTGAGCACGTGGGGAAAAGACCCGGTCAGCCATGAGAGCACAGGTGAAGGCAGTTTTTCATATATATATATATATATATATATATGAGGTTGAATATTTCTTTCTTTGCAGGGTCTGTTTCCTCATGCGATGCCTTCCTGAGCTTGTTTCAGAGTCATGGGCTTAAACCAGAGGCAATTTGTCCATGTGCCACATCTCCAGAAGCAATGACTATTGCAATACGGAGGTAATGGCTGTACAGCACTGCAGTTTATTTGCTAGATTAAGTGATGCTGGCTGAGGCTTGTTCACACATCTGTTGGTCGTAGTTGACTTCAGCGTGTAATAAGCTCCACTGACATTTACTGTGTGTACTCAGGGTATTCAAGTAGCTAAATTGCTCAGCATTTCTCCTAAGGTGAGTGCTTTTTTTTCTCTCTAAGATGGGCAATAGCTCAACAGGACCTTTAAGAAGTCTGCTCTGCTTCCTTCTATCTTGATATATGGGGCTGGTGGGGTGTTTTTTGAATTTGAGATGAAAATTAATGTGACATTGGACAGCCGCTTTCATAGTCTGTTCCTGTCCATTGCTGCCCTCTATAAATCAGTAGCACCGTAATCACCTGTGAGCTGGTATTTAACACAGGTTAAACTAAAGACCTGGAAGAAGAGCTGTGACTTACATGATGTGTTGCATTTGCCCGAGAATGAGTTTTCTTACTTACAGTTTGATGCCTGTTCCTCACCAGAGGACGTCTCTGCTCCCATTTTACAGTTCTAAATTTGTCATGCAAAGAACAGACACCAAAGTATGCATTCTTCAGTTGCTCCGATATCTTATGTCTGATTTGGCGTATGATTTCTGTGTCTTTCAAAGGCCTGGGGTTCCTGGGGCACCTCTGCCTGGAAGAGCCATACTGTCCATGAATGGGCTGAGTTTTGGTGTGATTCGTGTCAACACTGAAGACAAAAACTCTGCGCTCACTGTTCAGGATGTTGGGCACGTGATGCCAGGAGGTAGGAATGCATGGAGTCCCTCCTCAGAATGCCTGAGAATGCTCTGGAGCGTGTTGGAAAAAGAATCACTCTGTTTAATTGGTCCTAGGAATGATGTGTATAGTTAAACCCGACGGACCACCTCAGCTGTGTAAAACAGATGAGATTGGAGAAATCTGTGTTAGCTCCAGAGCAGGAGGAATGATGTATTACGGGCTGGCAGGGCTGACAAAGAATACGTTTGAGGTATGTACAGCAGAGTGTATATTTCTTTCCTGATTTCCTGTGTAGGAACGGATCTTGGATGTTCTCTTGTTTTGGTAACTTATGTGTTAATGCTGGTTTTTGAAGAGAAACCCAGAAAAACTCATTATGGTTAAATATTTTCTGTGCTCCTCCTTTGTGAGAACGCCTCACAGTGCTAAAATGATTGCAGCAGGGATTTCCTCCTTACTTTTTCACTCACATACAATACAGCTCTTGATACTGAATCATGGGAGCATGCTTTTCTAGCCTCAGGCAAATCCACTTTGCCTCCAATGTCCTCCCTTCTGTTGCAGGTTATTCCTCTGAACTCAGCTGGCTCTCCAGTGGGTGATGTGCCGTTTGTCCGTTCCGGCTTGCTGGGCTTTGTTGGACCTGTATGTAATGTAGCTTCTGAGCTTGCGTTCGCTTGTGCTAATGGCCTAGAATGTTTAAAAGAAGAGCATTTGTGTTTGGATGTGTATGTGGTTGCTTGCTGTGAGTGACAAGATAGTTGAGAGAGAATTCCATTGATCTAGCTATTGAAACTACAGACCAGTAAGAATTGCAGAATGTGCAAGTCCTCAAATTTGTGTGTGTGCTTTATATATGGAGTCACTCACTGGTACTTTTTTTATCTTTCAGGGCAGTTTGGTGTTTGTGGTTGGAAAAATGGATGGATTGCTGACAGTCAGTGGGCGGAGACACAATGCTGATGACATTGTCGCAACTGGGTTGGCAGTAGAGTCAATAAAAACAGTTTACAGAGGAAGGTTAGTAAATTAAAGCTCACCCCTCCAATAAACTTCTGCACATAATATAGTGAAATGGGATCTTCAGCATCATCTCCCATTTCTCTTCAGTGTCTGGTTGGTTTGGTTAGGTCAGTTACAGTAAACACATTTTTGGTTTAGCCATTAGTCAGCCTGGTGACTCTTTTGCTGTCTTACATTTTTTTTCTCTGTAGTTGCCCCCATGGGTTTGGTTTCTTTTTGGGAATTTTTTTTTTGAGAGAGAAAGCTTTATCTTTCTTGGTTGCCTGTTGCCAAGGAGTACGTTCAGAATTCCTGCCAACGTGGCTCTCCCGTTGTCCTTAGGATTGCTGTATTCTCAGTATCTGTCTTCTACGATGAGAGGATTGTGGTGGTGGCAGAGCAGAGGCCAGATGCGTCTGAGGAGGACAGTTTTCAGTGGATGAGTCGCGTACTGCAGGTAAGCCCATTGACAAAGGTGGACAGGGGGAGTGTGTGCAGTTTTTCAGTGTGTGGGCAGATCAGAGGCCATCAGCATGACCCAGATGGAGAGAGTGTGGTCTTGTGATCCCTCTTGGCACAAGGTAGTTTTACAAGGTTGCAAGCTGGGTACATCTGCTGTGCACAAGCTGTTCTGTTGTGTCCTGAAGGTCCTGGGAAAGTGGCTGCAACACAGAATAAGCTCTGACAAAATTATCAGCATTGTGCTAGCACAGTGACTGTATAGAGAAACACAATTGCCTCTCAATGCTGCGAAGCAGAGCCAGTGCTCGAATGCAGTAATTCTGCTACTGTATTAGATCTTGCTGGTGTTCAGAGCCAGGCTTTAAAGTTGCCCTTATCTTCAAGGCACATTTTCAACAGGAAGGCAGTAAACAGAAAATGGTTAAACAGCTGAACAAGCACAGTCCTGAGAAAGTAGAACAAATGGCAAATGCTTACTTTGAGAGCTGCATGTAGGAATGTTGGGAGGTATGCAAACTAGGCAGAGAAATCAGGGAAGTACCTGGTAACCTGAATAATGTATTAGCTGCCTGAGTGCTGAGGCAGACAAAAAAAGAACAGAGTGGTGATACAGTGGAGAGACAGATGGATAAAATCCTAGGATCAAAATCATGTGATTTTGATCACAAGCAACTGTGTTTATTTTGAGATTTTAGTCATGAAAAGTTTAAAAATGGGCTTCTGGTATATGGAGTGGAGTAGGGATGCGAGCAGGCACTTAACTCTTAACACTGAGTAAGAGTAACTAATGTTACACAGGTAAAACTGAATGATAGTGACTGCCCTGCTCCTTCAGTACCTTACAAGTGTAGGGTTTTGTCTTGTGGCGTGGCAGTGGAGCCAGTAAAACTACACCATCTCCAGTAATACCAAAAATTCAGGTGACCTTCTTTCCTTCCTTTAGGCAATTGACAGCATTCACCAAGTGGGTGTATACTGCCTTGCCCTTGTGCCAGCTAATACATTGCCAAAAACCCCACTGGGAGGGATCCATATCTCTCAAACTAAACAGCACTTTCTGGAGGGCTCTCTGCATCCATGCAACATCCTCATGTGCCCGCACACGTGTGTGACGAACTTGCCAAAACCCAGGCAGAAACAACCAGGTAACGTGAGTCCCTTCTGCTTAATGTTGGTAAACTGAAGCTCACTACTTCAGATACAGGAAGCTGTGATGCCTGTGACACTGTCCTGCTTGCTAGAAACTGGGCCTTGTGTTGTGGCTCATGGCTAGTTTGTTTGATGCCTTTCTTGGCACGAGGCAGTCAGGAATTTTGGTTCCCACCTCTGAGCTCATTGAGATTATCTCTGCTAATGAGTAGGAAATGAGCCCTGCCTTCTGAACTGTATTATCAGGATTTCATTGCCTCTTCTCACTTGTGCCTGGGAGCAGTGGGAGCCAACAGAGAACCTTTGTGTTCAACAGATTGCAGTTCTAGGCCAGCTCCTTATCATTTATAAGTCCCTATTGCAGCAGTGCAGCACAGACCTCGATCCTCCTTTACAAAGCAGCAGCTTTTCTCCTTGTGTAAAGTCTGGATTTTGGGTAGAGAAAACTTAGTCTGCCTCATATATGACCAAAGGAAAAGTCACTTTGTTATAAGTTGCTATGAGGCCTCCAGTGCTGTCAGTTTTGGCTTGTTTTAAACATTACCCTGCTGCAGGTAATGCTGAAAGATGCCATTCATAGCATGTGAGTGTGTTCTGATTCTATGTGGCTCTTCTTAACCAACAGGTGTTGGCCCTGCCTCTGTGATGGTGGGGAACCTGGTTGCTGGGAAGCGTATTGCTCAAGCCTCTGGAAGAGATCTTGGTCAAATAGAAGACAATGATTTAGTTAAAAAGGTAAATCAGTGTTTGTTACAACTGGAGTATGCGAGAAGAGCTTACCCTACAGTTGAATGCAAGGCAGCAAAGTGAGACTAACTTAGCGTTGCTTAAGTAGAGGAACTGGTATTTAGTTACTGCCTCTTTGTTTTAGCACCAGTTCCTGACAGAGGTGTTACAGTGGAGAGCTCACACCACTCCTGACCACGCGCTCTTCCTCTTGTTAAATGCCAAGGTACAGTCGCTTTTTTGTTGTTTTTTAAGGTCCACAGCGTGTTATTCAGCCCAAGCTTGAGACTGTGTTTAACATCTTTGCCTCCTGCAGTGTCCTCTATTTAGCCTCTTTGTCAGATGTTGCCCTAGGAATTCTAACTTAAAATTTGCACCTCTGAACCTGCAGGTCACTTCTCATCTTAATGCCCACAGTGGTTTGATGCTTCGTTTTAAAACTGAGCGTGTTTGTAGGTCCCACTGGTTCCTGTATCATTTAATGATGTATCCCAGTTGAGTATATTCTGGCAAGGTTCTGGTGCAAGAAGACCTGAACTGACTCCTGGAAGGTAGAATTTTCTAGAACAGATCTAACTCTATTTCTGTCTTTTCCAAATTGTAGTGGATAAACGGCTCAGTGAGCACCAGCATCGTGTAGGTATTGATAACTAGTAGCTATAGACTAATGCTAGTGAGAGAGGTTGTTGGGTTGTTCTGTGTTTTGGTTTGGTTCCAGCAGCTGTCTTACTGACACGTGTTGTGCTTGCTGCAAACTAGTGCCATAGGCTGTGCTTAGAACACTTCTGTCTCTTTTCAAGGGAGCTGCTGTGTGCACAGCCACCTGCCTTCAGCTGCACAAAAAAGCTGAGAGAATAGCATCAGTGCTCTGTGACAAAGGACATCTCAATGCAGGAGACAATGTGGTGCTTCTTTATCCTCCTGGTAAGCAAGCTTTACAAACTGCAGCCCACTGTGGAGATGCAGTATGGTGTTTCTTTGAAATTTCATTGAGATCTGGAAGTTCAGGAGGGATCATTGAAGCACCAATACCTCCGGGACTGCAAAACTGCCTGATTAGTTTTGACTCCACAGAGGGCTGTCCTCATGTCTGGCAGTTGCAGTATCACAACTCCAACATTGATTCTTCAGTTTTGGCAGAGCAGATCTGTACCTTCTCGCTCCTGGAGAGATGCTCTCAGCTCTCGGGATCTTACAGTCTCCTGATGTTTAGGATAAAGACTCTTTATTTGTGGTTATTAAAGAACCTATGGTATGATGTTGCTCAGTGCAAGGTTATTAGAAATGTGTGACCGCACTGCATGTGCTGGAGAAATGCACTCTGTGCCCTAACAGAGACCTCCTGGTCTGTTCAGATCTTGTTTGCCTGAAGTCATATTGACAATTAGCAGCTCTTTGTCCAGGGAAAGCTGTGAGAAATGGCAGGGTGGGTTCTGGTGCCACCACCTTCAGCTCTGTTAGCTGCCTCTTCTACAGCAGTAGGCTGGGAACAGTGGGAAGTGTGGTCTGTCTGCCGTCACCGGTAGCGCACACCTTCCTCACTTGGCGTGCATACGGCGCTCCCTGCTGATGGAGGTGCTGTGTGCTTCCACTGCCAGAGACTGTTCTGAACTGACTGACTTCTGAGTCATTCAACATTCAACACTGGGATATATTCTTTTCCTGAAAAGTGGATATGGTTTGCTGTGGTCAGTTTTCTCTGCTTTCCCAGTCCCCTATCCCAAGCTTCCTTAGCTTCCTTGCCATGCTGGCCTAGCTGTTTGGACTGCTTATGTTGCACACCTGTGCTGTGGGAGTGTACCTTTTTCTGATGAAAACTTCAACTGATGCTCAGAGAAGAAGCCCTCAGGGGAAGGGCTGGTGTCACCAGGGTGCTGTACACTACAGCCTGTTGTGTCCTTGCAGGCATTGAGCTAATCACTGCGTTCTATGGCTGTTTGTATGCTGGCTGCATCCCTGTGACCGTGAGACCACCTCATGCTCAGAGCCTCACTGCTACTCTGCCCACTGTGCGAATGATCGTGGAAGTGAGTAATGGGGCCTTAGGGTGGCTGGAGCACTCTTGTTTCAGCCTCTCACGTTTGAATAGTTAACACAGCTGTCTATGGTATTTACGTGATAGTGGTGAAGGACAATGTTCTAATTCATGAGATGCAAGGGAGAACCACCTCTCCTATGAAACAGTTGTTTCTGAGGGATACTAACGTGAAGATACTACCTAAAATTTCATATTGATGCTCCTTACTGGAGAGTACCAGGGGAAGGTGGCTGCAGGTGGTAAAACATTCTGTGAATATGGAATCTTGCAGTGACAGTGTCTGAGGGAGTTGCTTTTGTCTTTATTAGCAATTATTTATCTTTTTAGGTCAGCAAAGCTGCCTGCATTCTCACAACTCAGACCTTAATGAGACTGCTGAAATCCAGAGAGGCAGCTGCTGCTGTAGATGTGAAAACCTGGCCGACCATCATTGACACAGGTGTGGTCCGTGGACTTGGAAGACTTTTTCAAGTCCTGTGAAGGGGCTCCCATTGACTTCCAAAGGGAGAGGCTGTTCCCCGTTGCAGATGTTAACCAGATGGCTCATAAGGTTTTGTTAGAATGTTTAGAAAAATGACGAAAGATATGAGCCTGATCTTTGTTTGCTCTCTTCTCCGTTTGTTGAACTACTGATGGAACATAATTTTCATGGAAAGCCACGTTGCAGGTAACAGTAATTCCTTGATGACAGCATTTCATGCCATGGTCGGCTTACGTGGCCTCCTGGTCTGGCAGTGAGTGAGCAACTCGGGGCATAAGAAGCAGAATATGTTCCTGGATTGGTTGCATCTCCTCACGCCTGGTCGTGCTTCATCCCTTGGCCCTGGAGTTTTAGAAATTAAAAACAATTAAACTCTTGTATTTAAAATGTTTGGTTTACGCACAGAAGAGAATGAGTAACTTTCTCCAGGGGAATTTTTGCAAGGCTCTTTTCTTATGTTCTGTGTGTCTTCTTTGGAAAACATTTTAATCAAAAGATTTATGGTCCACCTCAGTCTCTCTGAAAACTGTTCTTCTTTAAATACTAATTTAGTAATAAAAAACTAAACATGTTTGTTTCTTTCTTGCACAGATGACTTGCCCAGGAAGCGGCTCGCTCAGATCTATAAACCACCTACGTCTGAAATGTTAGCATATCTAGATTTTAGTGTTTCCACAACAGGCATGCTTACAGGAGTGAAGGTACAGTAAAATGCTTTTAGAAGATGAATTTTTTGGTGTCTTGTCTCTGGCTGATAATCCAGACCAGCTCTCCTCCACCAGAACTGGCTTTGTAGCTTAAATAAAGGCCGTACTTTTCTGCGAGCAAGGCTATAAATTCCCTGCATGCATGCAGTGTGACTTCAGGCTGAAGAATCAGCTCTGCTATATAGAAAGAGAGGTCTCTGCAGCGGGCAGCAGGAATTCTGCTGCCTCCCACCAGAGAGCAGGCTGACAGGAGAGCAGTGGGTGTGAGGAGCACAGCTGTGTGCTTTTGCTTCCCCCCAGCACTAAGATCAAAATAGGAATGCAGTTGACAGAGAAGGTGATACGAAACTAAAAAATGAAAGCCTTAGTGTGTCATTAATGATCAGCTCTGTTTGGAGTCTGAGAAGCCCAAAACCTTTCAGCAGTAGCTGTTGTCATGATTTCTGGCTCATACGGTTCTGCAATGCTCTGCATCTGCTGTGGGAGATGAGGGAAGAAGAAATGCTGTTTATTGAGAAATGCTATCAAGGCAGTTGTCATTCTTACCTGCCTGTCTTGATGAGATCCTATTGTGATGTGAGATTTCAGCACAGTTTCTCTGCCTTTGGTGTTGCAGATGTCCCACGCAGCAGTGAGTGGCCTCTGCAGGGCCATCAAGCTTCAGTGTGAGCTCTACTCCTCACGGCAGATTGCCATTTGTCTTGACCCCTACTGTGGACTCGGGTTTGTGCTCTGGTGCCTTTGCAGGTAGGACCCTTGAGGGAGAAAAGGGTGAAGGTTAACTCTTGGCTGATTTTAAGTGGGAAACAGCAGTCCATGTCTGTAATGAGGCAGATATTTTGGCATTACCAAGATGACTAACCTGTAGTAAGAGGAGAATTTGCCTTAAACTGACAATAACACGTTCCCTTTTCCTGCAGGTTAGCAAGTTGTTATCCCATGTTGATTATGCATATTTGTGCTGCCATATATTACTGGCTCCAGAATGCTTCTCTTGCCTTTCCTCCTTGATTATATGTTGCAGTAAGGGAATTTTCTTTCTGTAAATTGTGTGGTTGAGCTGATTCTCTTCCTTTGCTTTCAGTATGCTCATAAATTGTTGTTCTTGTGAAGTAAGTTGTATTTATAATGCACTGTTGCTACAGAATGTGGGCATTGGAGCTATCATCAGTTTGCCTCAGATCAGAGTCCCACAGCTTGCTTTTGGTCTATCAGGAATGTAAGACGAAATGAAAATATAGTAAATATTAATTTAAAGATAAACCTGCTACACAAAAGTATTCTTCTCTTTGGTGTTTCTCACAGTGTGTATTCTGGACACCAGTCAATTTTAATTCCTCCTATGGAGCTGGAATCCAATCTTTCTCTCTGGTTATCTACTGTCAGCCAGCATAAAATAAGGGACACTTTCTGTTCCTATTCAGTCATGGAACTGTGCACAAAGGGACTTGGAAACCAAGTTGAAACGTTAAAGGTGAGAAATGTTTCTTGACTATTAATGAAACTGCTGTAGCAAGTGCAGTGACACGGCTGTTAAAGACAACAGCATAATGATGCACAAGTCTGCTGTCCACAGCTTGCTCAGAAAGCAAATGCAACAAAAGAACGTTTGGAGCTCCAGGAAATTAAAAGGATTGAAATGGAGTAAGGTGTGTATTGCAGTGTAGGTGGCACAGTGCCAAGGAGTGTCAGAGACTGCTGGGCAAGCCCTGAAGAGAGGATGCCAGCAGCAAAATGCTCTGCAGAGGAATTGCTTATATAACAGTCTGCAGTGGAGGCTCAGACCAGCGCATGATGTAAAGCACACACATTAAATGCTTGGCTAAATAAAGGTGTTTTCTCCTGGGGGCTGAGAGGGAGGAAAAAATAGCTGCATAAAAGGCTTGAGTTGTTTTCTGCCTGGGCTTTACTGAAATAATTTGGTGCTCCATCTACAAGGTTAAGGATCAGTCTTGTTCTGTTGGTGCCATAGAGTCCCTCTGCCTTGTGGTGTGTCACAGTTAACAGAATAGTGTACAGGTTTGAACTGCTAGCTCTGTTCAGTGCATTTATGATGAGGCTTAGAAGTGATAACGGATTCTGGTCTTAGTTTGGTTGAAGACTCAGTGCAACCTCCATAAATGACTCCACATTCTCACTTGGTTTGGTTTCCATGTATATAAATAGGGAATAAAAGATGTAATCTTAGCTGACAAGCTCTGCAGAAGCACATGGTGCTACCTTCTCTAGCAGAGGAAGGAGCAGTGCTGATGATTTTGTTCTACCAATATTTTTAGGCTCTGGTCAGACATGTTTTACAGTAACAAATAGGAGCTGAAAAGAGGACGCAGCACAAGAAGTCCCTTTCTCAGGGGGGTTAGATCTCAGTGCAGTGTGGGGGAGGTCCTGTGCACTCATTTGCACACTCTCTTCTAGGCACGAGGAATTAATCTGTCCTGTGTCCGGACGTGTGTGGTTGTTGCAGAGGAACGACCGCGAGTTTCCCTCACTCATTCCTTCTCAAAACTCTTCAAGGACATCGGCCTGTCATCTCGTGCTGTAAGCACCACCTTTGGATCAAGAGTCAACGTTGCTATCTGTTTACAGGTAACAAGAATGCTTTCTAGGCCCTGTGTTGTCACTGCCACCAGGTTTCCACGTTACCAATTGAGAATACAGTGCATGTGATTCTCCACTGTGAGTGTAGCCCCACATCTGCTTTGCAGAGAACAGCTAGCACAAGATTTAAGTGGCTTCTTCTATTTTCAGCTGCCAGGTTACAACACAAATACCCAAAACAACTGAAATGTGACCTCTTTATTTAACCTGTGACTTCATTTGCCCCAAAGCTGATAGCTCAGAGCACTTAGGCTGTCTCTGTAGCAGTTTCACTGCTCAAGATTCATCCTACACTGGTGTTACGCTTAGTAAACACAGGATACTTCTCTCTGTACTGCCATGCTTCCCTGAGTGCCACTGCAAAGATGGGGAAACGTGGATGTGAGGTTTGTTGTCAGCATGAAGCCCCTGGAAATCTTTGAGCTCAGGTACAAGTTTATATCTATCTAAAATATATTTGTTTTAATGTTTACTTTATAGGGAACCTCTGGGCCTGATCCCACCACGGTGTATGTAGATCTGAAATCCTTGAGACATGACAGGTACAGTAAGTTTGCTTTACTAGTAACTCATCTATAAAGTGTTGTAACAGTACTGAGCTACCACTCCTCTCAGATTTCAGCTTCCTTCTCTTCCTGACTGTGTTTTCTTTAACTTCAGAGTACGCCTAGTGGAAAGGGGAGCTCCACAAAGTCTGCTGCTTTCAGAATCTGGGAAGGTAATTTCATGTTACTCCCTTACCCCTCATGATGCTGGCGTGTAGCTGGGAGTGGTGGTCTTGTGTTGGTTACACTGCTTCCTCTGGAAGGTTACTTTGATTTATAATGGAGTAGAATGCCTTCCCCGTATGGCTCTTCAGACAGGAAATACTTTTGTTCTGGTAGTGCTTCATTGTACATGCCCTAGCATGTTTTATACACATTAGTGATTTCCATGGGTGAAACCGTGCCTTTCTGGAAATAAATGAACAGCCTTGGTGCTTTAGTTGTGTGTGAAGATAATTCACAAACTGATTTGCATATTCCTTCTTGTGATCTTTAGATTTTACCTGGAGTCAAAGTGGTTATTGTTAATCCTGAGACAAAAGGGCCTCTTGGAGATTCTCATCTTGGAGAAGTAAGCACAGATTTTACTTTTTGGGTAGCTTTTCCTGCTGTCTGCTTCTTGATCTGTATTCTCTCTTTGATTATCTAAGTTGATGGTAAGCAGCAATACCTGTGGGCCTTTTTAAGTTGAATCACTGCTGGAGTCTTGCTGTTCGTATGACTGGCTTCCACGTCAAATTTATACTTTGCTCTGCTTATCTCAATAACACAACAGTATATTCAATCTGTGTTGAATTATAAGAACCCGCAGGTTTACCATATCCTCATTTTAATGTTATTAGCAGAGCATACCTGCAAGATCCATTTTCAGGATGTTTGAGCTAAACATAAAACATCTTCGGACCTGGAAGGCCTTAGCTATGTTCATACCTAACAAGACCCTCCTTGTCAGTTTATTATCTGCTTTATTTAAACACTCAAAAGATGCCCTTTTGATGTAACGTGTGGATCATCTTTTCCACTTCTGCAGATTTGGGTGAACAGCCCCCACACAGCCAGTGGCTACTACACCATCTACGACAACGAAACCCTTCAAGCTGATCATTTCAACACTCGTCTGAGCTTTGGAGATGCAGCTCAGACTCTTTGGGCTCGGACTGGGTACCTTGGTTTTGTCCGTCGGACAGAGCTTACAGCTGCCAGTGGAGGTATGGCAGGAACGAGTCTTTATCTTCAAATGAAGAGTTTTCTCCCATACAGTGCAATGGATAAGTTCCATCAACGTATCTGCGTAAAGGAGACACTCGATTTCTATCCAGATCCCATTTACTGTCTGCCTCTTCCTGTTTTTGTAGTGTGCATACGTTTCATTTCTGATTTCTCCTCTCTAGAACGCCATGATGCACTGTATGTTGTTGGAGCCCTGGATGAAACTCTGGAGCTGAGGGGGCTGCGTTACCACCCAATTGATATCGAGACGTCTGTATCGCGGACACACAGGAGCATTGCTGAATGGTAAAACAGCCGTGAGAAATGAGTTCATCCTAATGTAGATGGAGCATAGCAATGCTTATGTAAGGATGCAGGATTTAATAAGGGGAAAAAACCCACAAACACAGAACACAGGCAAAGTCAGATACTTTTTTTTGTTACCATCAGCAAGTTGTGTGATCTTGATATGCATCTCCTTTCCCATCCGTAGATAAGAACAATACTGAGCTGACTGACTGTGGATCTTGTCTCACAAGCCTTAATTCAAAACAGAAATTACAATTTCCAGTTCTGTGATTCTATTTGAGTCAGTGGAGGCAGCAGTTATTTCATTTGTCAAATTGATTTGTGTCTGAACTGATGTTTGATGCAGGTGGTAAATGCTATCTAAGGATAAAAAATCAGAAACTCTGCATTTTTGTATTTGTGAAAATAACCAGGTTTTCTGTTTGTTTGTTCTTTAACCTTCAGTGCTGTATTCACGTGGACCAACTTGCTCGTGGTTGTCGTGGAGCTGTGTGGCTGTGAACAGGAGGCCCTGGATTTAGTTCCTCTGGTTACAAACGTGGTCCTGGAAGAACATTATCTCATTGTGGGAGTGGTGGTGGTAGTTGATCCTGGAGTTATTCCTATCAATTCCAGGGGGGAGAAACAACGGATGCATCTCCGCGACAGTTTTCTAGCTGACCAGTTAGACCCCATATATGTTGCTTATAACATGTAGTGCGTGGGGGGTGATGCTCAGAAACTTTATGGGACCACCGAACGACAAAGGGTGGCCGTAGAAATGAAGCTGGTGAAAATTACTAATACTTGACATAAGGTTTGAGATTGCTGCCATATTCCCTTCATCTCATCCTGTGATGTTAAGATCACGTTAACTACCAATGGAAAAAAGGAAATGTGGCAGACAATGGAGAACATTTGTAACAGTTTACTGAAATATTAGCTTTATAGCAAATGCAAAGTTGACAAGCGTGTGAGCTTCAAAGTTCCTAAGGCCTTTACAGTAGTGTTACTTTTTTCATCTGTTGTACATATTTGTATTTTTATCTAATACTGTTTTAGGATTCTCTAAGGGGAGGGTTTATTTAGTTAAGATAATAAACTATTAAGAGGAGGGTCATTGGAGTTCTGCAGTTCCCTACTATATAATGTACTTTGCATCTGTACTGTAGCTGTCCATTCCGTGGGATCACACAGCTTATTTAAAATCGTGCCATGACCAAATCAATAACTTAGGGAATCTAAGAGTTACTTATTCAGATAGAGATTTCTTGAATTTAAAAAAGAATTTTGCCTATATTTTAAATATGTAAATATTATACATAATTCACTTAGATAGAAAGTTAACTTGGGTAATGATGACAGCTGAAGGTAGAAATTAAGGACGAGTAACTTTTGTGGTCCTTAGCATAATTACATTTGGTTTAGACAACTAATGTGGGATACGAAGATCTCACACAAGTTTTCTTCTTTCAGTATGTAGTCTTTTATTGCTGGCCAGAAGCGTGTCGTAGCACATAGAAACCCATGATTTAAAGGCACATCTTCCTAAACGAGGCTGAGATGTTTAAAGAGTCGCATTGAATCTGGTAGGAATTGCAGTGCTAAGTCCAAAATGCTTGACTGAAGTGATGCACCGGACTTACAGCCTCTGCCTCCACTCTGAAACCTGTTTAAAGGAGGAAAAGAATCGTGTAGGTGAGCATGCAGTTGAATTCACTGTTTGTGCAGGTCAGTCATTATTCCATCCAATTCCCTTGAGGGTATAGCGAGAATCACAGTGGATGGGCTCTGCTGTAAGCTGGGAGATGGTGACCCAGATTCCTTCCAAACATTCCCTGGAAGCAATTTGATATTTCTGGGGTTTGGGCTGAGAGCAGTTCTACTACTACAGGAGGAGGCACAAAAATGCAGCAGCAGTTCTGGTAAATGCATCGTTAACGTGAATATCCCAACCTTCAGAATGCTGTGTTAGCTTTCACACTGGTCAGTGTAAAGAATCAGAAGCTGTAGAGCAGCAGGTCCAAGCTCTTCCTGCTGCCAGGGAGCAACTGCACGCTGGGCTGAAGGGAGAGATGGAGTTTAGGATCTGACTCAGAATGACCTTTATTCATGTAATCCTGAATAATATTCTAACTTCCTATGGGTGTTAAGGAAATACGATTTTGGAAGCAATGGGAGCTGATACCAGATATTGCAGCAGGGTTTTTTGAGTCCAGTACGGTATACAGTGTAAATAAACTTGTTCTTAAAGTGCTCCACATTACCTCGTTCCAAATTTGTAGGCGGTTTTTAAAAGGTTTATAGGATGAGCTCTGAAGATCCTGTGGCAGTTATCAGCGCAGAGCCTGGCTGATCTGTAAGCAAAGCACAGTTTGGTTCTTGAACAACGGCTGGTGCATTCTGTTAGCTCTGAGGACAGGAGTGCTGCAACGGAGATGGGAAGTCCTGAATGTTTTTGGGAAACGTTCAGTGCTGAAATAGGAACTGCAAGATGCTGCGGCACACCGGGTTGAGTTCTCTGCAAGTGCTTCAGTTTATAAGCGTGTATTTCTGATCAGTTTATTTTTCCCTATCTGCCCCTGTAATGAGACAGCATCGCAGACTAAAGTTTTGTGGTGGTGTGCTGCTGTGTGGATGTGACAGGTATCTGTTTCCTTACAACGTGCATCCTAAAACACCTTCACGTGAAGTTTTGTATGTTTAGTTTTAACAAATTTGCCGTAGTGTAAGGACAGCAGCAGGTGTAACTGTGACTAACACAGCTGGTACTGCAGCTGTGTGTTTCTAGTGTGAAGTGCACTGAAGTTGTTCTTTTTCAGGCAGTGAAGTGGGGGATTCTCCTTGTTTTGCTGTGCACCACTTTCTTTTTGCTTGTTCTTGCACAGCAAAGCGACCTGCAGTGCAGCTTCCCTTTGTTGTTTTATTTCAGGAGAAAAGCAACAAAGGGCCTTGACTTTTTCTTACTGAAATCAAAGCTTTGGGGAAGTTGTTTCAACAAACCCCTTGTTTGTTCATGGAAATGGATTTCAAGTATAGATCCAGGATTTTCTTTTCTTTTACTTGCCTTTTTCTTTTCAGAAATAAAAGTGGATGTATTGATCTGATCAGAGATTCCCAGTATATGGCAAATTGGCTTTGTGAAATGCGTTTTTTGAATGGCACACCTGGTTTGTTTTTTTTCCTTTGTTCTTTATAAGGAAAAGTATTTGATAGTTTCTCAAATTTGGGGCTTCTGTCTCACAAGTTTACTGCATGCTCTTAATCTTTATCTCCTGGTATATTACATTTCTCTGAGAACTAAATTCACAGTCCTGTCCTTAGAACAAGATAACATTCTCCTCTTGATTGCCAGTAAGTGACACACAAAGCTGGCTGGGTTTGATTTCATTGAATGCTTTTGTCGATGTCTGGCGCAGTGGAAAGCAGTGCATTGGAGAGGAAGAAGTATGGAGCTGTGAATCTGGAAACCCCGATTTCTAACTCCAGCTCTGCTATAATGACTTGCCACAAGGCCTTCAACAGGTCATTTCACTCCTTCAGTTTCTTCATCTGGAGATGAGGATATTACCTAATCCTTACAACATCCCTGTGAGGTAACTAACTGTACAGCACTAAGTGCTAAGTATTTTTCATTGCTAGCCTCTTTGAGGTCAGGGTCAGTTTGTTCTTCCAAACTGATAAATGATTATTTGATTGTCTTGGGAGGGCTGTCAAGAGATGTGACCATTTCACTTCCAAATGCTTGCTTGGTGTCTTTCCACATGAAAACGTGTGATATTTAACTTCACTAAAGTTGCGGGGCCGCTGAAGGTTCTGATGTTGCGTGTTCAGGTTCAGAGTTGAGTTCTGTTCCATAACTGCTGAATCAGTGTTGAGTCCCAAGAAGCAGACTTTCCATGCTCGTTTGGCTTTGCAGCTTATCCAGTTGCAGAGGACAAATAATTTCCTCTTGTCATCTGTCAGATTCCAAGCTACCAGCTGCAGTGAAACTTAAACCAGGAATTTTTACCAGTTGGAACTAAAATATTTTGTATGTCTTACTGTTTATGAATACTCCCTAAGCAAAATGTGTTGGGTACAGGTAATTTCAAGTCCTGTTTCGTTAACATTTGCACTGCATCTCTGGTTTAAATAAATGTAATTAAGATGTGTCATACTAACTGTCCTAAAAAGGTTGTAAAAATGATCGATTCTAGCCCTAAATGCAATTTTTCTTTAATTTCTGTCAACCTATTTACCATTGTCAAATTCAGACTACAGCATTATGTAATTATGTAAAAAGTTTTTATTTATTTAAAATTAGATTAGATATACATTTTTAAATTTAACATCTGGCTGGACAGTGTTCCATTAACGCATTGATTGTGTTTCCTTTGTCTTGTGTTAATAAATATTGATGCCTGATTACTTGTTTCGTTCTTTATCTGCTGTTTCCCTGAAGGATTTTGTAAGGAAGCAAGATTGTTTTGCGCTTATCTCCATGAAAGGGAGAACTTGTATTTTTGCTTATATGTTACTTCACGTAGAAATGCATGAGACCTGAGCCTGTGAACAGCTGAGCTCCCTGCACTCCTATCAGAATTTGGGGGTTTCTCTTCACTGGAGGAACAAAGCAATTGTGTAAGGCTCCATAGTGAGCTGATGAAACACACCCTGGTGGCACTTGAGGTTGAACACTAGAATCTCTGCTGTCAAAAACTAACAGTGGAATTTTTTAATCAAGACTTACTTAAAATTGTCATAGATGTTAAGATATAGTTTATTACCAGTGAGGATGTAATTACTATCATCTAACAGCAGCTACCATTGATGTATGTGCCTGTTAGTGGTTATGCGGCTCTGGGTAAGAATACACAAACACATTATTTACTACAAATGCCAATTTTGCAGTAGTTTCTCCTGTGCACATTTCATTATTTCATTTTCAGTAAATCTTTATTAATATTGGGAAACCTCTAAAAGAAAAGGAAAGACAAAAAAAATCTTAGAATTGTTCAATTAATGAAGCTGAAATAGCCAATAAATCTTTTCATAAATATGTTAGATTTGAGTGATCAGATTTCTTGGGTGTCTGAAGATGCTTGTTGTTGTCACAGCTCTGGCTCAGGCACATTATGAGGTACCTTAACTTCCCAGTATAACCTGCATGTGTAAGTAAAACACTGCGTCCTCCTCAGGAAGAGGAATCTTGAGAATGCAAAGCTTTTGCTGTGGAGAGCATTACAACCTTCTCCATGCCCACATCATCTCCTGTTTGGGGGGTTTGGTTGACTTCTTTGGGTGTTTCCAATGGCATAAGCTCTACCACTGCAGCGGGATGCATTGAACAAAGCAAAGCAGTGGTAGTTATAGGGAAACTGAAGGTTGGAGCCTGGCCCCAGCACCCTGATCCTGGGAGCAGGGAATTCCTGGGCATTCTCATGGCCTCCTATGATATCCAATGACACAGGCAGGTGGTAGTGTCACCTATTCAAAGACTGTGATCCCTGGCACCCTTCATGATAAGGAGCTTCTGTACAATGCTTTTGTATTGCACCAAAGCTTTAATCAGAACCCTTTTAATGCTGCCTTTTACACTCGGTGCTGGGTCAGCAGTTACAAACATTGAAAATCACGGAAGGGACTTCCAGGTGCTATTAGAGAATGGAATTTCCTTTATGTGCTGTGAGAATCGCTGTGAAAAGACATTGCTACCCCACAGCCTTTCATCTTAATGACAACTATGAGCAGCAGAGGAAAAGCCCTAAAATCTCCCCGTGGTGGTCACAATCCTCCCTGCTCATGGACGTTTTGACCTTAGTTAAGGCTAAAACAGTGCCTGAAATTCCTTTCCAGTAACAGAATTGTTCTTAATAAATAAAAAATCAGCCAGAAATTACAGGGCAAAGGTCTGCGTTCTACTCTACGTCATTCTCTCTTAACGGGCCTTTTGCTGCGGTGAAAGCCAGCGCTAATGCGCTTTTGTGCTTTATTTTACGCCTGAATTTGTACAGTTGAAAATAAACGAAAGGCTGTTTTCGTTTTCATGAGGTGAACGCGACCCCGACGCTCTGTGGGGAAAAAGGCCGCGCCCGGCCCTGCGCGCGCGCCACCTCAGCCGCCTTCCCGCCCTCGGCCGCGGCGGCGCTCTGCCTCCTCCTCTCTATGGTCCCCATCCTCGGGAGCCGCCGGATGTGGGCGGTGCCAGAGCGGCGCTCTAGCCCCCGCCTCCGGGGCTCTGCGCTGTGAGAACTCTATGGTGGGGATTTCTAGGCGAGGCCTCCGCGGAGACTCTATGGTTGCAGCCCGCCCACCCCGAGCGTCCCGCGCGGGCCCTCCGTGTTTACGATGCCGCCGGCGCCGCTTTCCTGAGGCGGAGACGGGCACTGCGGCGGCGGCTCTCCCCACGCGCGGCCACCGGCGAGGCCTGGAGGGCCTCTGAGGTAAGAACGGGTGAAGGAGGCCGCCCCCTCCCCGCCGCCCCGCCCCCGCCGGGCCCGGTGAGGCGCTCCCGCCGCCCCTGGGCCTAGGCCAGGCCGCGCCGCTCCCCTCAGCGCCGGCCGTGGGGTGCGGCCTAGGCCCGCTCCAGGCGCTCGGCCCCACGGGCGCTGCCTGAGGGCTCGCCCCGCTCCGGGATTCGGGGAGCGCAGAGGGCCCGGGCCCGAGCTGCTGGGCGGCCTCTCCCCGTTTGGCTCCGTGAAACGGGGCCGGAGGTGGCGTTCCTGTAGCGCTGAGGGAGGGAGCGGTGCGCTGAGGCCGTGCGCGCATTTCTATCCGCTTTGTCCCTCGCAGCCATCGGGTCGCTTCCAGGTGGCCGTGTGGTGTCGTTTCGTAACGATCTCAGCGACGTTTTCCCTCTCGCAAATACCGAGGTCCCCCCGGGGCCGTCTCCCCCATCCGTTCGGAGGCTGCGGGGTTTTGTTTCTCGAGCTCAGAGCGCTGCTGAGCTTCATTGCGCTGCGTAAGGCAGAAACGGGGGGAGAGTGGAAGGAAACATGCATGGAAAGTACTGCCGGAGTTGTGAGGAGCGCTCAGTGCAGTGGCAGAACGCGTCCAAGGCTGCGAGCTGAGCGGGCACTCTGACTCAGGGCTCCTCGCTGCCTTCCTGGCTGAGTGCATGGGATGTGCTGTCTGTTCGCTGCTTTCAGTGGTTCCTGGAAAAAGAATTGCAGCTCTGTCCATCTTCTGGGTGAAAAATGCTTTCCTAACGCGTCTTCGTTGTAGGATAAAGTAGAAAGCATTTTAGCAACAACGTTTGCTTGTGAAAACAGCGTATTTTGAGGCATTGAGGAATCCAAAATTTCAGCAGGTCGTGGAGTGGATTTTCACCAAATGGTTGAAATTGTTTTCTGTGATTATACCCACCTGTATTTGGTTATTGAAAAGAAAATTCAGTCTCTGCTATTCTTTAAATTCTGACTTCATAGAGTCTGTAAAGAATCAGTCCCTCTTACAGCATTTCAATGCTGAAGTATAATTCAGGCTTCCACCTACTAGATTTAAGGTGAACCACAACATGGGTTCTTCCTTTGGTGATCCCACGCTGCAGCTCGCAGTGCTTTGCCTTATGCACAGCTTTTGTATTCCGTGGTTTCATTCTTTGTCCCCCAGTTGTGCTTTGGGGCTCCATCTGAGTCAACGACTCCAAACTGGCATCTGAAGTGGGATTGGAAGCGGTGGCAGTCGGTTCTCAGAACTTTTCAAACAAATACATTCTTCGTAGTGCTGCCCTTGCAGCATCCTTTCATGTAAATTAAGGTAATTGTGAGGCGTAGCTGCACGAAGGTGTAGGTTTTGTTCTGAAAAGCATCATCCTTGCCAATCTAATGATAAAAAGCGGGTCTCATGCAGAGTGCTGCAAGTTCAGGTGTGCTCTGCTGAGTCCCCTCATGGTGGAACTCTCAGTGAAAAAACTTCCTTTACCCCCAGACTGCACAATGGGTTCCGATAAATGCACGTTCTGTTGCGGCTGGAGGCAGCTGTGGCTGCACTGTGAAGGCTGCAGCCCTCCTTTCTCCCATCTTCGGTACTTCTCTTCTGAGCTGAGCGCTTCAGGTTGAGGTTTTTCGCTGGAACTGAATTTCTGAGAGCTGAGAGATGGCAATCAGCATTCCAGGTGTTCACCAGAGGCCCTTCCAGTGCCAAGTTCCTGGTTTTCCAGGTGCGTGGGTTGTTGTGGCAGGGCAGAGGCACTTCGGGCAGTGTGCAAAGCCAGGCAGTGGAGGGTGCCATCCCATGGAGGGTATAAACGCAAGAATAACTTTCACCGTGTTAAATTTGTCTGCCAAATCTCTTTTATTTTACCAAATTTGGTGGATGTTGGCTGAATCTTGAGTTGATTTCTGCAGAGCAAGTGGCGTTGCGATGAACTTGAGAAAATGCATTTGTAATGGGAAATATTTAGGTTTCTTTATTCCTGTAAGTACGACTTCACACCTCTGAGAGAAAGATAAGCAAAGGTTTCTGTGCTCTCTCCCCAGTTTGTTTATTTTGAGTGGTTTTCTATCAGTTTCATTTTTTCTTGCAGTCAGTTTTGCTGCTGTTGCGAGTTTTCATGGGACAGCCAAGCAGAGACGAGCAGTGAAGGAGTGGGGGAAGCGGGGAATGTGGTTTAGCACTACAGAAATGAATGGGTTATTTCTGCAGCGCTGGAAATTTATGTTAGTTTTTTGCTGGTGACTGGATTTCAGTTTGACAGTGCCCTATTTACTGGTGACATTTGGTACGTATCTCCCTTTGGCCAGGTGCAAAATGCAGGTTTTCCTTGGTAAATCAAGAGGAGGGGGGATACAGAGCCGCCATGGGTGCAGTTCATTCTGTTCTCTGTAGCTTTGAGATGTCTGAATGCCTTCACTTCTTTATTTTATCTCCTTAAAAACAAAGCCAGACAGCCTGTGAGATGCTGAAGTGAGCTCTGCAGCGGCCGCAGTGGGAGAAGGGAGTGCATGGGGCTGCTTGGGTGCAGCTCAAGCACTGCTCCCACCAACCCGCTCCGCAGTTCAGCCTTCCTCGTGCTGCTGCAGCTGAAGCAAGGGGCGAATGGCTGCGTGTGACAGCAGTGAGTGTGGTGGGAGGCTGGGTTGTGTGTTTGAGGATGTGTGTCCCGCACTGGGAAGGACACAGCTTCTTGTAGCACCAAACCATTGCCCTCTCCTCACTTATCCCTCCATACAGCCCAGGTTTGAGTGACTTCCTGAGGAGTTCTGCCCCGGGACTCCTCATTGCGTGAGCAAACGCTGCTCCTGGTGCGTGCTGACTTCTTACCCTCTGAGTAAACGTCAGGCTGAGCGAGCTGTGGTTTATCTCAGTAGGGAAAAATCAATGACTCACATTTCCACAGAAAGAAATGTAATTTCCAGTCTCATAGCAACTGTCCTCTCAACAGTTTGAAACCTTCTGTGACAAAATGTTTAACGCTCACCGATCATCTCTCACTGCACCCGGCTGGTCCACCCACTCACCCCACCCAACAGCATGCGTTTGTACATCGCCGTATCCCCCAGCATTGGGAGGGCTTTGCTGTCAGGTCGTGTTGAACAGTTAAATATAAGATCTTGGGGATGAGAGAAGCGTTGCTTTGTTTGTTACACGGAGACCCATTTACTGTCGCGGGGTTTCAAACTCAGCTCTGTGTTCTTTGAACTCCTGCTTTGTGTTTCTGTACCTTCAGCTGCTGGAAGATTGATTTGGCTGCGAGCTTGGCGAAACACTGGGGAAATTATTTCATTTAAGAGCTGCTTTGTTTAGGTTTTCTTCCTACACCTCGTGACCTGATGGTGCATCTTCACCAAAACTCGGGATAGTCGGTAAATGAATTTAACAGCAAAGTTCAGCACTGGGCCGGAGCCAGCGATCAGAACTCGGCGGTGCTGGGGCCATCACAGGCACTGCTTTGTGCTGCTCTGAGGCCTGGGGAGGCGGCGTGCTAATTGAACTAATTAGAAAGGTGCGAGTGAGGCTAAAAGCACCACGGCGCTGAGGCTTCCTGAAGCGTCACTCGGGCTCCCACCTCCCGTTCCGAGTTATTGTTAATTGTTAATTTAACTTGTTCCTTCTCTTGTAGCTGATTATGGAAGAGGTGCACAAGAGTGGCAGCAGCTCCGTGCCGCCCTCCCAGCCCTCGGCTGCACAAGGTACAGCACTGCAGGCAGCTCAGCTCTCTCATATTGCTCAACAGGTAAAGCCTGGGCCAAACCTCGGCAGACGTTTGAGGTGGTTAAGAGCCGTGTTTTTTTCACACATGCTACAAACTGTATTAATTCTTGAATTTTAGAAACACTTGGAGAAGGAAAAAACGAGAGAAGGTTGAGAGAAATAGACATATTGATGGACAGCACAATTAATAAAAGGGTGTGTATTCAGAAGACCAAAATGAATGTCATGCGAGCGAGATGGGCAGATGCAGCCCGACAGCTGGGGTGGGTGGGATGTGCTCGGACACGGCCAGCAGCCTGACTGCAGGAGCTGCTCGGTAACGAATCGAGGGCCTGACTTTCATTTTTTTTCAGAAGAAGCATTTGCAGCTCCTTTTGTAGCAATGGCAGTTCTGGGTGCTCAGCACCATGGAAACACTTGGATTTTAGCCCAACATGAATATATTTAATGTGATAAAGCGTACGGAGTTGGAAATTTGACATAGTTTCCTGGAGGTAACATCACATTCAAAGCTCTAACCTGACTTCCTCGTGATTCAAATGTCTGCATCTGAAGCACCTTTCTCTAGGTAAAGTCTGCTGCCTTGCAGCACTCCTGTGAGCCAATGTTTTGCAGCTTGTCCGCTGTGTACCCTATGGAAGTGTTTTAAATTTGATGCAAAACTTGGATAACTGCATGAGTCAAAGACTGCAGAGCACCAGCAGGAGTCCTGCTGTTGGTTTGCAGTGGGCTGATCTTTGGATCTGGTTTTACGTGAGGCTGCCAGTGCAACTTGATGTTGTGATGCACTACAGGTAGTATTCAATGCAAAGTTACCAGAGTGAGTTTTAATGATTCCTTCATCTTGTCACACATTGCAGATTAGTAAAACTGGTGGAGAAGTGTGGTGAGGGAACTTGTGCATCTGCGTGTGTAACTCGATGAATTTCGGCACAAAGGCTCGTGCAAAATCCTCACAGAAATCCACTGCAGACCTAGGAGAACGTAATTGATTTTACAGTCTTTTATACAGGAGCAGCAGCAGTAATTAAGTTTTGCCAATTGAGCCTAGATTTCAGCTACAATGTTAATTGAAATTGATAGTTGCAAAACATTAAGGAGCAAGATATTTTAAGAGATGCCGTAATTTGTGCGTGGAAAAATCTGCTCTTTGCTCTGCTTGCTTGGCCAGAGCTCGTGCTCCTTGCCTCCCTTCTTTGCTCTCATGGCTGATACCTTCACACCACCCTTCTGCCCTGCACTTTCCAAGTCGATCAGTCAGCTTCTGCTGTGCTCTGCTCCTGTGGGTTCTTACCTTGGCAATCTTTGCACAGCAGCTTCATAACGTTGCTTAAAGAAGCCTGGTGTGTACACAGATTGTGCCACCTTCTGCATTGCTTTGGTGCTGTTGGTTTGATCCAAGCCCTGAGACTTGCTGGTGGTTTCGTCTGGGTTTGGATTTCAGTGCCCCAAACTCCTACTGACTTTGGTGGGAATCAGAGTGCTCTCATTCCTGCTTGTCTGAGACGCTCTTGGGATGGAATCTAACCTTTAAAAAAGGTGAAGTGCTGTAAATGTGGGCCTTCAGCTGGGAGCTCTGATGGAGAAGTACGGGGGCAGTCGTGCTCTGCTCTCCTCAGCGTTGTGGTTCTGAGGAATCCTGCTCTGTTGTCCTTCATTTAGGACAACCTGTATTTAAGTTGCAACACTTCAGTCATTTGCCCATCATGCATGTTTGATTTTTCTCCCTCACCTGAGGCAAATAAGTAACAGTTTCAGTCTTTTCATATGCAGATATTTACCTGAAAAATGCTCATCTTTAAAGGAGAACTCCTGGGATTTAACTGGGCTTAAAAGAAGCTTCTTTTAAGAGAAGCTGATGCATGCTCTCCTCTAGCTTTCCTTCGTGTGTTCTGACTGCTCAGAAGCTGTGCTTTGTTCACGATCTCTGATTTGTTGCAGATGTCTCTGCGAGGTCCTGCTCCTCTCACAGTTGTTCAGCTTCCTGGAGAGCAGGTCCAGGTCCAGGGAGTGATTCAGACAGCGCAGTCGTCTTCTGTAATCCACTCACCCCAGGTGCAAACAGTGCAGGTAACCACAGAGTGTCTGTTGAATAACCAAGAATCCTGTTCGACGTGCACGAGAAGACTTGTAAAGGCTTGTCTGATGCAGCTCAGTCTGCTAAGTGCTGCCCTTCTGTGAGAGGTAGTGAGTGCAGTGAGGGGGTGATGGGAATGCATCGTTCTTGCTGAATATTTAAGGCAGAAGTTATTTGTAGTGCTGAAGCTGTCACTGAAATTAAACTGTTTGGTATTACCTCCCTTTGTAAAAAAAGAAAAGCAGACAAAACCAAACCACAACTTTCTAGCTGATGCTCTCAGCAGGCAGCAACCAGCGTGCTTCAATAACTCAGTGAGGAGAGCACAGAATAACCCAGTGAAGAAAACGTGTCCTTGGGAAGGGCAGGCCTGAGTGGTGGTGGAGGAGGTGGTGGTTGCTCACCACGTGTGCTATGACTCCATGTCTGTGATACCCGACTGCTCTGCTTGCTTACTCACTCGCCATGTGATTTCTGCACAAGCCACTTCAGAGCGGTGCCCTGGGGAGCGACAGCTGAGTCTGTTACAGCTCCATTCACTTCCTGGCTGCAGAGCCCTCTGGGCAGCGTGGCACTGAAGTTACACTGTGAAATAACTGCAGCAATCCACCAAGAGAGTGGAAGAGCTGTGCTGAAACACTCCTTGGTTGCTCATCCTTTTAGCTGTGCTTATCTATTCATATGACATTCAACTGATAAACCATGAGAAGAAAACCACTGACGCTTCTGCAGCTACCGTTGTTGCTGTAAATGATAATGGAAAAGAAAACACATTTCACCTTGCTGAAGACAGCTCAGCACCCGATTTACTGGGTTGCCTTGAGCCCCTTTCCTGTTATATTCTGATTGCAGGGTCCCCACTGAAGGTACCCTTGCTTTTTTGGGTAATTTATGAGCTTCGTGGCCTTGTTGCTCAGAGGGAAAAAGGTCATAGTGAGCAATATGGGTTGTTTTTCCCAGTGTTGATAGGAGGTTGTGCTTTTTATCTCTGAGGCAGCAGCAGCAGTTCAGTGAGAGAAGCTTTTCTCAGAACTGAGTGCATTCTTGTGGAGTTTTTGTTGCTGGCACACAGATAAGTACAAATACATGTTTTGTTAGCTTGTGTCTAATAAGGAGCTTCAAGGAAAGGAATAACACTTGGTAGCTGGCTGAGAGCACAGCAGGACAAGGCTGGAGATAAAACCTTGCATATTTACTCCCTGATATGCTTCTGCCTTAAATATTACTGTCACTTGGTTCTCATCCTCTGGCCACCAAAACACACTGCTCGTCTGTCTGCAGAAAGCATTTATTTCATGTGTTTGTACATAAATGGTGTTCCTGTTTCTGTTCCCTCGGCCTCCTCAGACAAATTCATGTGTGGGAGCAGTGTCCCTCTGCAGACCACATCAGCTGTTCAGGTAGTTGGGCTTGTCAGAGTTCTGTTTGTACTTCTTCAAGTTGTGTTAGAATTTCTGGCTGGGTTAACCCTGCAGTCGCAGAGCAATTGGCTTCAGGTGGTGGAAGTTTCTCAGTTTATGGTGGGAGAATCTCTTGAGTTTTCTTTTTACAGGGAGTTGATAGGTTTGTGTCCTTTGGTTTTATGGTGAAAATGTTCTGTTTCATCATGAAACAGAACTGCCAGAAATTAATAGCACTGAGTCTAGAAATCCACCATTTTTTCTTCCTCTGTAATCAGCTGCGTTTGTGTCATTTCCATGCTGCTGTAGCTCATACAGAACGAACACGTGTAATCAGTTCTGCGTTTCTGCCGTGTGGCACGCAGGGTAACCACGTGGGCTGTGTGTTTTAGGTGTCCTCTTTGTCTGAGAGCGAGGATTCTCAGGACTCCTCAGACAGCATAGGCTCTACTCAGAAAGCTCGGGGGATCTTAGCGCGTCGTCCGTCTTACCGGTAAGTGCTGCACACACTTCATTTTGTGCTGTTACCTGAACCCAAAAGAGCAGCTTCTTCTGGCAGCTTCCTCTGTTCCATCAACCCCTACGTTGTTTTCCTCCTCTTGAAACATGCCTTGGGTCTCCTCATGCACTGCACAAGTTGAGGATGCCACGTGAGCTGCTGTTTGCTGCAGGGAAACTTTGACTTGACGGGCTGGAGGTTGATTGGGAGGTGATGTGGCCCAGGGAAAATTGTTTATCAGCTCTAATTTCTCTCCGTGATGTCAGAAATGCAGAGAATAAGTGAGCAGCCTCACCGTGTGCCGACAGAGCAGAAGATCTTACTCTAAACTTTGCTGAAGTAACTTTCTGGTTACTCTCCCTTTCTCGCTTATTCAGACATCAGACAGAGCAAACTGGTTTTAACTGGGTATCCAGGGTTTGTTCTTGAGAGAACAGGATCAAGTGGTAACTCAGAAAAATCCCTTCCTAGGCCAGCTATAAACCCCTGGAAAAATGCTTGTGGTGGAAACTCTGATGCAGGTTGTACTGAAATGAAGTGATGCAGCTGCGGGATGAGACAGACTTCAGTACGAAGTGTTTTGGCACACTGGAGATGACTGAAACCTACTCTGGGTGGTGCAGGTTCTCACTGCAGCTTTAGCAGCCCGAGGATGTCAGGCTTTTAGAGAATAATTACTGAAAATGTGGGATTTGCACTGACCTGCACGTGTGGATCTTTTATAAATCAGGAGCTGTCTTGAATTGCTCTTAACTCATGAAATGATTCAGATAATTTAAGAAAAAACCTAGAGTGTAAAAACTACAGAGATGTAATTACAGAAATTTGGACATGGTCACTTCTTGCAAAATTCTGATCGCCCTTAAACTCTTTTCTATCAAAAACTGGTGTCCATTTCTGCATTGCAAAATAGGGACAGTGGTTACTGCAGTCATTTGGGATCTTTGCCTGCTGTTACAGCTGATAAACTCTTTTTCTTTTATAGGAAAATTTTGAAAGATCTCTCTTCTGAAGATACACGGGATAGAAAAGGAGATGAGGAAAGTCCTGGGGTCTCCACTGTTACGTCCATGTCTGTTCCCACACCCATCTACCAGACGAGCACTGGGCAGTACAGTATGTTATACAAAATGTGTGCCTGCCTGCACAGTACATTATACATTCGAAACTAAGATGAAACTCAGAAGGTTTGGTTATTTATCTGATAGTTAATAACCTTAGTACTGTTTAGCATCTGAAACTAGACTGGTGTCTAAGGGCTCCAGATAAACTCTGCTTTATTATCTTAATTTTTGCACATCCAGACAAGGTGTTCAAAGGATGTTTTTATGAAGCACAGAACAGTCTGTTGGATTTAGTCCAAAAGGTGTGATCAGGTACCACTGCACACCTGAGAGCTGCACCAGGAGGCTCTTTGTGGGCCGCAGGAGAATGCCTGGAGGACCTCCTGTCCCCCGTGTTCTGTGGCCTTGGTGTTCACGTTGCTGTTTCTCACTTTTTCCCCCCCCTTGGTCCCAGGGATGGGTTCATTAAAAGCCTTTTGAAATGAGCAGTGCTTTGCAGCAGTGGGCTGAGGTACAGATTTGCCGATTGGAAGAGATGTACATTCTGCAGCTTCGTCTGTGTTTTATAAGGTACAGTTACAGATATTCTCTTGCATCTCCCTTTCTCTTTAAGTTGCCATTGCTGCAAATGGATTGCAGCTGGCCAGCGCCGGTGCTGATGGAGTGCAAGGCCTGCAGACTCTAACCATGACGAATGCTGGTGGGACTCAGCCTGGGACAACAATCCTGCAGTATGCACAGACATCAGATGGCCAGCAGATCCTCGTACCCAGCAACCAGGTGGTAGTGCAGAGTGAGTATGGGATTGTTAGAAGTGCTGTTCAGTAACACAGGTGTGTTTTGGTAACGCTGCCACGTTTTGACGTGTTATGCTGGGCCCACCACAGCTGCATCAGGAGACATGCAGACGTACCAGATCCGCACCACGCCGACCACCACGTCCCTCCCCCAGACCGTGGTCATGACATCTCCTGTCACCCTGACATCACAGTCCAGTAAGACAGACGACCCGCAGCTGAAACGAGAGATAAGGCTGATGAAGAACAGGTATGTGAGTGCACTGGGCTGCCTCCATTGGTTCCCTTAACGTGCTGAGATCACAGAACGTCAGGGATTGGAAGGGACCTCAGAAGATCATCCAGTCCAGCCCCCTGCTGGAGCAGGAACACCCAGATGAGGTCACACAGGGATGCATCCAGGCGGGCTCTGAATGTCTCCAGAGAAGGAGACCCCACGGCCTCTCTGGGCAGCCTGCTCACTGCTCTGTTACCCTCACCATAAAGAAGTTTTTTCTCGTGTTTTTGTGGAACCTCCTGTGTTCCATCTTTCACCCATTGCCCCTTGTCTTATCATTGGATGTCACTGAGAAGAGCCTGGCTGCATCCTCCTGACACTCAACCTTTAGGTATTTATAAACATTAATGAAGTCACCCCTCAGTCTCCTCTTCTCCAAGCTAAAGAGACCCAGCTCCCTCAGCCTTTCCTTGTCAGGGGAGGACAAGGATCAGTTATGTAGGCTAACACTGATGCCATCAGTGTGGTGTGCTGCAAACAGTGACCAAAAACTGGAAGTGTTGATCAGAATGTGCCACGTGCTCTGTCCCACACCATCCAAAGCAAACAGTTTGTTTTTCCCTGCAGATGGGTGTGTGTTACCAGGTCCTGCTCAGTGTCGTGCTTTCCACCTGTGGTGGTGCAGCTTTCCATTCATTTTGTTCATGATTTCAGTTCTCTCCTCTTGTTGGTCAGCATTGTAACACTGCTAAAAGAGGCAAATCTCAGCTAAACAACAGTGACTTCTGTCTGTGTTGCAGAGAAGCTGCTCGAGAGTGCCGTAGGAAGAAGAAGGAATATGTGAAGTGTCTGGAGAACTGAGTCGCAGTCCTGGAAAACCAGAACAAAACTCTAATTGAGGAGCTAAAAACTTTGAAAGATCTTTACTGTCATAAAAGTGTGTAAGAAAAGAAGGTAAAACTTTGGACTGTTGAAATTTTGGAGGAGAATTTTTTTTTTATACTGAATTTTTTAACTAGATGAAAGGTCAAAAGTGAAACTTTTCTACCTAGATTTCACAACCTAAAGACTGTATAGATTTTATTTACAACGTGTTGGTGACAGAGTACAAAAAGGAGACGAGAAAACCTCACCACAATTCCTGCTGGCACAACTGGAAACTTTATATACAGTCAGGATTGCATCTACAGCAAAAGGACAGTGGCGTTTTACCAGGCAGGTGATTAGAATTTCTCTGGCAGTTTTTACCTCTTGTAATGGGGACAATATTTGGTTTCAATTAAAACGTGGATGGAATGGAATCCTTGCCATAGTTAACATTGTTAGTAACATTTATAACCAGTGTATGTTTTGATTTCTTAACTCTTTCAATCCTTGCTCTTCCTTTCAGTTATCTGTATGTAAATATTTTAATTTGAGCCTGTAAGTTGCTATTTACAGGTGCAGGTGATAAGAAGCTAATCCTGTGCTCGAGGCCTAAATTATGTTTCCTCTTTTTCAGCTGACAGTTTTACAGGTTTTTCTTTTTTTTTTTTTTTTTTTTTTCCTTCAATGTTTGCTGTGTGTATCAAATTAGGAAAGGATCTGCAGAAAGCAGCGAGAGGAGCAGCCCTGAGAATGCCTGGGGTGCGTGGAGTGGTGTTGACTTGAGAGAGCTCAACACATCCCATTGTTTTAGAGCACAGTTTGGTAGAATGAGGAGCAGTGCACGGGAGTTTCTGGAGGATGATTTCACAGTGGTTTGTTTTTAGTTGCTGGGCACGATACACATCTCTAATGGGACAAGAAGTGGTGTGCTGGTTATCTGTACAATTAAATATGCACTGCTTATTCTGTCTGGAGATTCTACCGTGCTTTGGGACGTAAACCAAATAGAAGGACAATAAAACAGAACAGAAGAAAATACCAAAGGGTTTCCTGAGGTTCTATGGTTTGTATGCTGAAAGTAGTGCAAAACTTCCAGACTAATTTTGTAAAGTAGGTGATATTTTGCAAAGTAATGTAAGCAAATTTGTAAGCAAATGCTCTATTGAGAACAGGTAGACGGTCGGTATATTTTGTAGCTGAACTGTGATCTTTACAAGTTCCAAAATTAAGTTTATATTCGTACTTTGACAGTTTATATATTTCATTTTAGTAAACAAATGGAATATTTTGTGAACCAGATTTTCAAGCATATATTTTTATGGATAGCACAAAGTCAAATGAGATCCTCTTTGGTGTAGGAGATATTTGAACTAATTTTATATGTCTGTAGGTAACTTACAGAAGAAATGGATCTTGGGGGAAAAAATGAATGGGGGCTTTTTTCCCTGCAGTTGATAATATCTGCACGTTAGATCTGATTGCTCTCAGAGATTCTGGCTGGTATCACTTGGATTTGTTTCAGGCAGACGTTGTGTTTGATGTGACCAGGGCTCTTTCTGGGTGTTAGAATCCACGTGGGCAGCACTGGGAGCCCTCCTTACCCCCAGAGCTCCCTCCAGCCTCAGCTGTTCTGCCGCTCTGTGACACAGACAAATGCGTGCGCAGTGCTTCTTGCATGACGAATAAATGCACTGTTCTCCATAGTTAGGATCGAATCCTGCTTCCAGATCTGTCAGCAGGAATTGCACTCTGGGCTACGCTGTGCAAAAGGTGTTAGAGCTACGTGTGTGTGCTGTGCTGGCTTGGACCTGAATGCAGTGAGGAGATGCGCTCGCTCCCGGATGTGTGCTGCTTTCCCTGTGGTCAGTTTTTATTTTACTCATTTTGAACTCATGGGTTTCTGAGCAAGCAGAGCTCTTTGCAAGTGCTGTGAGAGAGACTGCACTCCACAGTCCCGCTGTCAGCAGGCTGTACAAACATTTTTGTTCCAGACTTTCTGAGTAGAACGCGTCCATCATCCACAACACATTTCCTTTAGGCCAGACTGGAGCGTACACTCGTGTTCTCAGTCATGCCAAACACAAAAAGAATGCTTTTGTTGCACATCAGCCATAACGAGCGATGCTGAGAAAGCCGTTAGATGAGTAAATTGCTCCTGGGGGTGCTCAGCACCTCCAGAGTTGGACTGGCACTGTCTGCCATCAGTGTGTGTACACTTCAGAGGGACTGATCTGCAGTGCTGAGACTGGTGTGGCAGCTCCTCTGTGCAGCATCCCCATCCTCACTGCGTGCTGTCGTTCCTTTACCTTCTTTTGTAATACGGAATCATCATAATAAAAGAAGTTATCACGTGTTAAGACTGTGCAAAAAGTGGTGGCCAATTCTTTCTGTATTGCAGCAAGTGGAGCAGATACGGAGTGCTGCCAGGCATAACGTTAGGCAGTCCTTATCCTCTTCGGGAAAGAGCAGCTGCATTTTTCATCACGGAGGTATTCACCAGTAGCATGGTTTGCTCTTTAAGCAATCACCACGAAGTACTGATTTTGGATTTACTGCAAAACGTCAACAGTAAGAGAACAAAATCTGTATCCTGAGAGCGAGAGGTGTGGTACCAAATACTGCTCTGCTGTTCTGTTCCAAACCAACGTACGTGCTTTATATGAACTGTAAATATTTGTCAAAACAATTAGATGGTTGCAGATTTTGACCTTGGTAAATAAAGTCGCCGAAAGTTAACGCTGATGTTCCTTATTTCTTGTCCAACTTGCTTTTAATTCACACACGACTGCAGCAGCTCTGAGTGTCTGTGCTGTGTAGCACCGGGTCTGCACTGCAGCCAGAAAGCAGTGTGTGATGATGGAGCAGCACCAGAGGTCTCTTCCCACGTGTGTCCTCCCACGGTGCAATCCTTACTGAGGAGCACCTTTGGTCTTTCTGCAGGTATTTGTTTCAGTCCTGCCTCTGATAACTGAAACCGTTGTGTGTTCTGCTGACATTCACCCAGCAGAGGGAGCCGCTGTGCCATCCACGGAGCTGCGGTGTGATTCCTTAATCCCTTCGTTTCTGACAGCTGGAAAAGCTTAGAAGTGGGGTAGGGAAAATCATTTCCAGCTGGTGCAGTTCCTATACTTATTTTCATTATTAGGATTGAGGTCGTTACCATTTCTTCTCCTGTCAGTACAGATATCGAAGGCAGAAAAGATGGTAATACATTGCACACATTTGGGAGCACTGGTCAATGTTTTTAATGTTAATTTCATGCTTTTAGGATTGCTCTCATCAACCTGAAGCTCTCACATTTACTGTCTCCATGCAGGTCCATGGGAGAAGCTTTTTGCAAGAGAAAGACACCGATTTATCTCAAGGAATTCGTGTTTTGTTGTAAGAATGCCGAGATCTTACAGCTCAGTGAGACACTGCAGCATTCCTTTAAGTGAGGGTAGAACACACTGCATAAGGTGGTGAGATGTTAAATCGCTGCTTCCTTCTGACAAACAGCCAATTGATATTCACACTATCATCACCGTGTTACTGTGACATACACTAATGAGTTTTAATGTAATGGATTCATGTAACGTGCTGGATACCTCAGAAAAGATGGGAGGTTATCACAGTTTGAACCCTCACATCCTTAAAAAGTACTGATGGATGTGTATATTAACCATTGTTACCTTGCTGTAGTCCCTACATTTACAAGAAATGACACAACTCCAGCTGTTTTTAGGTGTTGTATACACGTGCAGGCTGGATGCACACAAGTACGTCCTATTGCTCCGAGATCTGTTGTGGAACTTGATCTGAACGGAGCAGCCGCTATGCTGATGCTGCTTCAGGAAGCGTGCAGGAGCACCATCCCTATGGCAGGCAGGGTGAGGGCAGCGCTGGCAGGAGCTGTGGCTGCGCTGCTCAGCAGAAGCTGGGATTTGATCCACCTTCTGTATGGAGCCAATCGGACGTAGATCCCAGGGAAACTGGGATGGCCGCAGCCGAGCCCAAAGCTGGTGATCCCTATCACGTAGTACTTGTTGGCCGTGGGGTGGTGGCACGCCAAAGGCCCTCCACTGTCTCCCTATAAATAAACAATAACAGAAATTAGTGACTTTATTCCCCTCCAGGAAACGATTTGGAAGCACCAGTAATGAATCCACTTATTTTAATGAGTTATTGGGAGCAGCATGGAGCTGTGTAGGGTCAGAAATACTCTCTGACTTTGCTTTCTGAGGCCTGTCCACATAGCTTTCTTTGTTCCTTGTGCAGAAGATGCATTCTGACAACGTATGTCTGCAATAGCCAGGAAACACAGCAATGAAAACACAGCCTGAATCTGTGCCAAATCACTTGCTTAGAGAGAAAGAGCTGAGGGAAGCAGGAAGTCTATCAGACTAATGACACACTTAGGAATGCATTGTTTTTTAATTATAAATGGCTCCGCATCGCAGCTGATGCCTCAATTTTAGCACAGGGCTCCTGACCTGAGAACTGTTGCTTCTGAGAAAGAGGCACTCAGCATTTAAATGCAGCTCTTGCTGCTGAGCACCCGGTGCTGGTGTTGTCTTTCAAAAGCATAAAGCCACGCAGGATGCATCGTGGTGCACACACTGCATGCACACACTGCGTGTGCACGTGTGTCTCAGCAGCGTGTGATCTCAGTGCCACGGTGTTAACACTGTGACACCCTCATACCACGTTGGTGTTCCTTCTGCTAGCTCAGCCTTTCCTACAGCTGAGCTCTTTGTGCACGCTTCCGAGATGTGGGGTTTTTTTGGATACACCATCTCACCTCTTTCTATTTGTGATGCTTCTTTTCCAGTCGGATCTATTTTCATTATAGCATTTGTGCCATTTTAATTAATGATGCTATGAACGGTGGTCACCAGGATGGTCTCCATGGTTTCTATGGGGGGAGGTTTTTACCTGGCAGGAATCAACGCCTCCTGATGGAGAGCCAGCACAGATCATGTTGGTGTTGATCAGACCTCCGTATGCATCAGAGCTGTTACAGACATGGGAAGGAATGAGTTCCACTTCTGCCTCTTGCAGCACAGACGAAGTTTTGCCTTTAGTGGAAGACAGCAGACAGAAAGGTCAGGCATTGCTGTTGCTGTGTGTAGCAGTTCTTGCTGGGGTGTCCTGTTCCTGTTTTGTTAGGTAAAGGTACCTGTGTAAATGCTCAGACATGTGCTAGCATAGAGGTCTGCCTTCCCATGGCACAGTGTGGCTCGTTAGCCTCGCTGGAGGCACGGTGTGCCACAGTGTGCTGTACTAATGACACACAGCCTCCAGCTGTCCTCCAGATCCCCTCTCCCTGCACAGTGCCACCTGGGGTTGCATCACCTGCACTCATTGTGGTTAAAGGGAATTTGAGGGAGAGTAGCCACTCCTGAAAGCAGTCGGGACCTCTGAGCTGAGGGGGCACTCCGTGAGAGCTGTTATTTTTCGAGATAAAAGCTCTTTTAGAAGAGCTCTTTTAGAAGAGCTTTTAAGTGTATCGTGACCCTGAAAGCTGCGTTTCTTTTCCTTTATTTGCCTTCTCCTCAGCAGGAAGGCCACGCACTGATGCCTTCAGTTACACCTGGGCAGCCTTAATCTGCTTCCAATGGCAAAAGCACTGAGAGCAGATCGTCAGCTGCAGAAGGATGTAGGGTGAGAGCACAACCCGAGCAAACACAGCGACCCCGAGGGACTGAAACCTCACATCAGCACTGGAGCTGATGGTGTATCAACAAACGTTTACCTTTTTCTGCTATGCGCCCCCAGCCGCTGATAAAGCACCTTGTTTCGTTGTCGGTGTACAGCTGAGGGTGTGCAGGAGGTAAGCAGATAGGTTGGATGTAATCGCTGTAGTGCACAGCAGAATGAAGTTTAAATAACGCGATGTCGTTTTCAAACGTCTCGCTGTTGAATTCGGGGTGCACTGAGATGTGGGTGATGCTTCTTTTCGCTACGTGTCTGCTGTGTTTCCAAAGGTTATCTGTGCCCAGCACAGCTCTCCAATAATACGGGTCCCTAAGGGAGAACACAGTCAGCATGAGCTTGCAAAAACTTCTGTGTAGGTTTTGCAACTGTGTTAACAACTACGGTGTTGGGATGGCCAAAATGCAGCACCGCGTTGGGTGCAGTTAAAAAGCCTCTTCTGAAAAGGTTTGTGAGCACGTTGTCAAAGAAAAGGAGTTGTGTTGAATTTGTTGTTAAGCAGGAAAAAGAAATGGGAAAACAGGGAAACAGTGGAGCCCTACAGAGTTGTTGTGTTTCTCAGCTGAGTATTGCAACATTTTCTTTTTGCAGTGAGCTTTGCTTGTTTAGAAAGGTCAATTAAACCCTTGCTTTGCTTATTTAGAAAGGTCTATTGAAAAATCAGAAGCTCGTGGGAAAAAACATAGGCAAAGCGAAAAGAAAGCCCTCAGCCTAACAGGAATGTCAGCTGGGCCCAAAAGGACTGAGCTGAGCAGTGCGTTCCCAAGATTCAGTCCCACCCGTGGGGCTGCAGATGGGTTCTGAATCGGCAGAGCTCTGCCCACCCCACATCCCATTTGTTGGCACTTTGTTTAAGGGTGCCCAAAGTAATGATCTGCAGATCTAATACACCTTCCCTACGCATAACAAAGCAGCTGTCAGCACCGATACCCACATCCGTCCCGTGGCGCAGTGACCGGCGGTGAGCACGGAGTTCTCACTGACCAAAGCTCCGCCGCACACGTGGGCGAATTCCACCCCCGCGAGGTGCACCTGGAGGCTGACGGCCCACGGCCACGCTCCCAATGCGGCCTCGTGGCCGCCCACAATCCTGGATCCTGAGGTGCTGTCCATGAGCGGCCGCCGTCCACACTCTGCAGAACAGAAGGAAGTTGGTTGTGGGGCTCAAATGCAGCGTTTGGTGCATTGGCTGCAGTGTTTGCTGGCGGTGCTGGTGGTATTTTTTCCGTCTGCTGTGTTACTTGCTGTGGTTTTTTTAATGTTAGCTGTTGGAGTGCTGATTCTGGAGAGAAAATGTGGGTGTTTTATTCTGCATGAAGCACATTTTACCCAGTTGCGGGCGTATTTCTTGCATTCGGGTTCACTGTGCACATCAGCGAGGATGTCCCAGCCACTGCAGCTTTGTGAATTCATCAGGTTTGGGGACAGACGAAGTTTTTACGTGGAGTTTTGTGTGGAAGCTGCACAGCAGTAGGCCCAGCCCCCCCTCCCACCGCCTCCCACTGCTCCCCAAACTGCCCATTGGCCACCTCCATCCCATCAATACCAACGAGGACCTCCAAGGACATCCATGGGGCGACCACAGCGGGCACGGTGCTGGCCAGGACCCATAACAGCAGCATGGAGACGGTGGGCAGCTGGGGCCGCATCCTCCTTCAGGGGCACAAGATGGCGGCAGGGCCACCAACGGCCACCAACGGCCGCCAATGACCACCAATGGGGCTGAGGTACCGGCCCATAGGACACCTTAAAGAAATCCCTGAGTGTGTAATGTTAAATACAGGGCTTTTAATGCTCTGCTGGCAAGCTGCGTTACAACTGAGGGCCACACAAGGGCAGGCGGGCAGCCAAGCAGCAAGAGTGGCGATGGGCGTTACCCTCCCAGTGTTCTTTCTTTGCAAATAAATAACTCTCTGTTCAGCAAAGATCATGTGTCAGAGGTTCTGCGTTGGCTTGATAAGGCCGGAGAGCAAACAAAGTGCGGGGAGAGGGACATGAATGCCAGTGGTGCTCTCAGCATGGACCTGGGACCTCTGTGGGGAGCGGGGGGCACTTCCAGGTGCAGATGGAGGGGTTCACATCTTTGTTTTGTCTGTCAAGCTTTGCTGTTCTGCTTTTTTGGTGGTGGGGGGGTCCCACCTTGCCCATGTATTTGGGGACAGTACTGTTGGTAGGCGGGATACCTTAGAGGTCTTTTCCAACCTTAATGATTCTGTTGGTTCTATATGGTTGAATGGTTCATGAGCTGCTCCAAAGCCCTTACTGCACACCCAGCAAAGCGCTTTTAGCTTAAAAATATCCACAAAACTGACCCTTCTCCTTCATTTCATGTCTGAATCAAACATTTATTAAGGTCCTCAATCACGCTGCCTACATTCATTGTCCAGGATTAGTTGATGCTGTTTGTGCTCTTTGATTGTGCCCAGGAGTCTTGGAGGTGAACGGCACGGAGCGCTCCGCCTCATTTCACGGCGTACCCAATGATGTGAGGCTTAATGGGAGTCCAGGGCAGTGGCACGCTGATGTGCTGCAGTTTCAGCTCCGAGAAGTTGGCCTCTTCCAGATCCTTCCATATCTCCCTGGTCAGGCAGCAGCCGTCAAACACGAGTTTCCAGGTCGGGTGGCAAACCTGCTGCCAGAACAGCTTCCAGCTGGAAGGGTTCGCGGCCACGTGTTCCAAGAAATAGAAAACGCCTCCCTGAGGGTTGAACACAGCTCAGTGCCATAGGAACACACACTGCCCTCCCCCACCCCCACTGCTCAGCGCCCACCACCCCCAGCTCCCTCACCCCACTGCATGCTCCCTCCCCTCTCTTTGCTTTTCTGATGTTGATCAGAATTAAAATCAGCACAGACTCAAAGTGCGTATTTCAGAAGCATGAAGGACGCCCCTATTTCGTCCCTCCTTCACTGCAGCAATAGTTTGTTGCCTTTCTGTTTGCACTACAGTTGCTAACGTGCTGTTTTGTTTCATTGCAGACTGAGAGGAATGTGTAAGCCCCAATAAAACTCATTGGATTTTTGCAGCCCAGGGTTTTGGCTTGGAAATAGCATTTTAATGGCTGAAGTCCTATTGCAAAACAAAACAAAAATGGAACAACAACAACAAAAAACCCCCAACAAAATCAAAACATTAACCAAGCTTTCCCTTTTATTTTTTGTTTTTGACTGTATGTTTCCATTGCTTTGCACCATCCAGCAGTGCAGAGTGCCTCTAACTCTTATCTTATACACCGGGTCTGGGTTGTAGTCTCAAAAACAAAAACTTCCTTTTTTTTCCCTTCTTTTTTCTTCCTTTCTTTTTCCTTTTTTTCCTTTTTCCTTTTTTGATCTTTCCTTTTTTTTTCTTTTTCTTTTTTTTCTTTTTCCTATTTTTTCCTTTTTTTTCCTTTTCCTTTTTTTTTTCCTTTTCCTTTCTTTTCTTTTTCCTTCCTTTTTTTTCCCCTTGTGCACTGCCTCTGCCATAACTGCTTACAGCAATAACCTAAAACTTCTCCTCCAAGCACTCACCGGTCTGAGCACTCGCTGCACTTCCTTCAGGGTTTTGCTCACGCTCTGCACTGAGCAGAGGACCAAAGTGCAGACAACGGCATCCACAGAGCCACTGGGCACCTGGTGCAGGTCCTCCCCGGCCGCCGTGAGGAAGCGCTCGTAGTGGATGTGCTGATTCTTGCTCATGCTCCTGGAAAGGCCCTGCTGGAAGTTGGGGTTCACATCACTGCAGGTGACTTTGCAGCCCGGAGGGTAGAACTGGAAGTTGGCACCGCATCCGGTGCCGATCTCCAGCAGCTTCAGCTCTCCCGACGGTCCTTTGAAGTCAGGCAGATTTCGGAATAATTCCTGCTTCTGCTTCTTGGTTTTCCTGTTGTGGATCACACTCAGATTCTCTAAGAAGTAAGGGAAAAAGATCTTCTTGCAGAACGGCTCCCATATGCCCAGGAAGGATAGCAGATAGATAGGCATGGCCAGCAGCGCCAGGCAGGCACGGAGGAAGAGGATGGTGACCTCCATCATGGGCAGTGCGAGGGCAGAGAGTCTGTATGGAGCAAAACTGGTTCTGCTGCGTGTCACAGCCCCGGAGGTCCAGCCACAGCTGCACTGAAGCGTTCCCAGCTCACTGCCTTGTGGGCCCAGCAGCCGAATTTAAAGTCCTCTCACACGCAGGGAAAGGAAAACCAGGACTGTGTAACCAAAGTTACAGCTGTGTCCCAGCTCCAGCAGGAGAGGAGCTGCCAGCAATGTTAAGTAACCCCGGTCAGTTGGGCAGCGCAGCCTCGTTCTTCACTGCTGGCAAAGTGTCAGCAAGTGCCCAAATGTGGAGAGTGCAGTTTCAGGTTACAGCCCCCATCTATCAAAGCAGAACAGAGCTGCGTTTGTGAGCAGAAGACAGTCAGCTTGAGCTCTGGGTTTGTTGTAGACATTTAATTGGGAGTTTGATGAATATTTCAGCTGAAGCACATTTATTTGTCAAGTTATTTTCTGCCCCATTGCAGATGGGACCAACCTGTCCGCTGCCTGAACTGAGCTCTCACAACAGCAGTTTTCAGTATTTGGGCACCAAAAGTTCCTCATTGCACAAACAGGGGCTCCTCTGCAGGGAATGGTTTTGCTTTTCTTGCTACCTTCGATGGGGTCATGGACCAGAGAGGAAACAACTTATTAAGCCATTAATCACTGCACAAAGTATGCAGCTCGGTTTTACTGACTTTATCAGCTCCAGTCAACAACTAATAATCTATTTGATACTAATTGCATTCTGTCAAACTTTTCCAGCAATCAGCAGCACTCGGCGCAGTGTGGATTAGCTGCTGGCTTTTAATTTCTTTGGTTCAGGTGACTCAACTGTAGGGAAAGGACTGCAGGTCCCGAATTCCGTCCGTTCCATTGCAAACCACGAGAGACAACTTCACTTTTGCAACGGCAGCGAGCCCTGCTGTCCGATGAGCTCCCTCCTCCCTCTAGTGGCAATAAAGCAAAACCCAAATCCAGCACACAGCGCTGTCATCATCAGAATGCTTTATGAATAACCTCCGTTGTTACACCTTCACACCTCGTGGTATCTGAGCAATGGGAAGTCCTTTGGATGTGTGTTCTGTATTGGGCCAACCAGCACCAAACTTCTCCCGAGGTGAGGGGAAGTCCATCTTTCTGGCTGCATAGGTTGCTGTTTCGGGTTCCATCTGAGCTGACAGCACTGGCATCTAAGGGCTGGTGAGAACCAGGTGCAGTAACTGCTGCACTTCCCTGAATAAACCGAATTCCCATTGAGGAGGACTTGTGCTGCCATTGGGGAATGAATGGGAAGACAGAAATCAAAATACTTGCACTGATGCTGTATCTATTACGTGTGTGTCCTGTACGGGGAATATCAAAGGTTGGGTGTTACTCTCTGCCATTAGGAAATCGTTAGCTGTCTGCACTTGCTTGCATGTATTTCCTGTTCCCTTTCTTCCCTCTCTCCTTTCTTATCTCCGTAAGGTGCAGAACCCTCATTTATTTAAGATGTTTTCTCTTTTCTTTCCTGGTTTTTGTGCAACAGCTCTAAGAGCTCTACCCAGAACCCAATCCCACAAAAGGAGATGGTTATTCACGGTCTGAATGAGCTGTGGATGCTCCCTCAGCTTTCCATGCTTTTGTTCTGCGAATCGACCTCCTTTCCTAGAAGCCACACATGCAAGGTTTGTATTTGCTTTGGGCTCTGTCATCTCTATGGCTGCCTCCCGTTTGGTTTTCACTGAAGGAGGTGGCTGTTATGGGATGACTGCAAGTTTATTGGGCTTGCAGATCGTCTTAGGTTGTTGAACAGGACTCGATTCTGCTGGTAGGCTTTGTGGTTGTAGATTGGTGCAACCTTAGCCATGATATACAGGAAAACTTCCTTACAGAAGGAGTCCCATAAGGCCACATGTGGGGTGGGATGAGGAACTGGGTGCAGCTCTGGAGAAGGGCACTGAGCACCATCCATATGGAGCTGTGCATGCAGTGTGTGCGCACAGAGCCATACATGCAATGAGAGTGCACTGAGCTGTGCATGCAGCAGGTATGCACTGAGCTGTGCATGCAGTGCGTTTGCACAGAGCTCTGCATGCAGCAGGTGTGCACGGAGCCATACATGAAGTGAGCGTGCACGGAGCCCCGGAGCCGTTTCCTGGTGCCAGAGTCCCCCTGAACCGGATGTGTCTGTCTGTCTGGCCGCACTCCAGAATCTGCCTTAAAGCGACAGAGCTGCATTCTTACAAAACTGCCTGGAAGGGGCGGGGACAGCAAACCCTACCGAGCATTCCTGCTCCCCACAGGCAACACGGGAGGTGTAACTGTGAACGTCCAAGTCGTCTGGAATGCTTTCCTTGTGTATTAAGGACCGCAATGAGTCTGAAAGCACAGATCTGCTTTGAGCTTGGTCAGGGGAAGCAACCACCCCAACCCTCACCTGTGCTTTGCCTGTCAGCTCTGTGCACTGCCGTCGCATGGTGCTCTCTGACAGCAGCACACCTCTGCCCAGAGCGTGCAGGTTTTGAATATTGGCTCATCTCGCTGAGAGAACTGCATGCTTGTGCAACACCAGGATTGCACTCATGGTGCATTGAATCCTTCTTGACTATTGCAATCTCTTTGGCTGTCCGAGTGTAACAGCCTGATTAGATGGTAGTCATCCCAACTACTAAACTTTCTTCAGCTGCAGTTTGTTTGCAAGATGTTTGCTCCAAGCAGTGGTATGTGTTCAGCTGGGCACAGCCACGCTGTATGCTTTGCAGGGGCATCTCTGTGACACATCCCTGTCCACAGCTTAGGAACTGAGCGTGCATTTCAGAGGTCACTGCACAAAAAGGGAAGGGAGAAGTGAGGCTGTAGTGATGAAATAAAGAGGATCTTTATCAAGCATGCATTGTTTTGCACCAAGCAGCTTAAAGAGACAGCACAGCGCCAGGCAGCAACTGCTCAGACTGGGAATTATCCTGGTGGTGTTCCCTGAGTTTGGGTGGTTTTGTTCCCTCTGAACCCAAGGGAGGGTTTTATGTCTGTTGCTTGCTTTACTGGTCTGATGACAGGCAAGCAACACCATTCGTGGAGTTGTTATGGTTATCTGCTTTTCAAGGCAGCAGTATTTTGGGAATACTTCTGAACCCTGTGTGTTCCCTTTCAGCCTGGTTTGGGCCAATGCTCCGGGTAGACCTGGCAGCTGATCAGAGCTGGGCAGACCTGATGGGAAAAGCCAGCAGGAGGATGAGCAGAGCGCTGCCCAGAAAGCGTAACTGCGTAGGGGTTGGGCTGAACCTCCTGCCCTGGGCCCAGGGTGGTCTGTAAGAGGCTCTGCTGGGACCCCCTGTGTCTGTCAGTCAGGAGCTTCTTTTGTTGTTTTTGTGATCACTGATCACCCTCTGCGGGCACTGTCCTATATATTCCTTATAGTGGCGTGCTTAAGGACATCTCACACAAAGTGTAATAACACCCCTGGGGCTCCAGAATGTCCTTGGAGAAAGTATTTCTGGTGGCCCCATGTGCCCGCCATACCCCCCAGCTCAGGGGTGCCCCACCTGGGGGCACCGATCCCATCTCCACGTCTGGAAGATGCTCTCTTATTTCAGAGCCATTTGTTATCAGCAGATTGTTTTATCCCTCGTTTCCTTAGTTTTATTTCCACTTATTTTGCATCTGTTTGCCCTATGGGAGAACCTCAGCACTGCAAGGAGGTGCGGTTGGAACCGAAACTGTCTTGAAATCGGCAGCTCTGTGCAAATGCTGACTGGATGTGTGTGTTGTGATGCGTTATGGATGGGGAGGTGGACATTTATGAGGCTGTGCCTGCCCTGGTGTCACACTGGGGTGGTCCCATAAAAGCCAGCGATGTAAAGTGAGGGCAGATTTAGCTCCCGTGTCACAACCAAAGTGAGATGAATGCATCCTGCAGCACGGTGCTGCATCCTGTTGCTTTGTCAGCTCAGCACACTCCTGGAGCGCTGCTCATAGGGCAGAGATTTACAGTTTTATGGAGAGGACACTTCCACAAGGTGGATTTCTCCTAAAGCAGCAACCCGACCTGGCGCACAGGCACAGTCCTATGGAGAACAAGAACGACGTAATGGTGAAAATTGATGCTAAAATTCCATTCATAGGTACCCGTAGTTCTTGGTCACCGGACTGAGCCTTCCCTTGGCCATTGCTTGGTGGTTGTATTGGGAGGCCACGTGCTGGGAGCAGCGAGCTGGCCACTGAAGCAAGCAGCAGTAACATGCAGTACATCACAGTGCAAACAGAGGGGGTTTTCAGTGGAAACTCCATCTTCCCCCGGGTCAGCTAACAGAGACTGGGAAGAGTAAACTGAATTTCAGGTGCCAAATTCTGCACACAGCTCTCTCTGCGGGTCTTGTGCCTCCAAATTCATCTGTCTTCCAATAGTTTGTCTGACTGAAGATATTTCTCCCTTAAAACTGTGCTCTGATTACACCGATACGTTTCTTCCCAAAGTGACAGCAAGCAAATCCACTCCTGTGCTGAGTGTGTATTGCAGCAACACAGAGGAGCAGAGGTGTCCGGTGCTCAACCAGCATCTACAGCTTCAGCTTGGCCTCTGCTTCCATTGCTTTTCCTCATTTCTCTTTTTGTTTTCCTCCAAACAGTAAATTTTGCTCTTTCTGCCGCTTCAGAGCTCTCTTCATATCCCAACTCCACTTGGTGAGATGCAGTGCTGCCCATAGCAGCAGTCCCCTCTTAAATCAACGGATCCCAAACAACTCCAGCACTGGAGCCAGCTTCCATTCGTGCACCTCCGAGCAGCTGATGGCTGCGCAAGTCCAGGGCTGAGGTCATGGAGCAGCTCTTGTTGACGCATCAGCGATGGGTATGGCGGCTTGAGGTGCTCAAGATTTGCCTTATCAAGAACATGAGAAAGTTCTGGCTGGTTGGTTGGTTGGTTGGTTGGATGGATGGTGCAAAGTTTTCCTCTTCTTCTCGTTGCCACCACCTTTCACTCATTGAACAAAAGCACATCCTGCGCTGGGAGGGACCCCCATGGGCGCTGAACCCAACGCCACTCTTTGTTGGTGGACTTTTTGCACTTATTTCTGAGTAGTTCTGCACGGAGGGCGGGTCAGCTCGAAACAGAACATTGGGCTGAACAAAGCCCAGGTGCAGCAGGAACAGCGGCCGCGTTCCATTCATCCCCAGCGGCGTTCGGGGCCGGTTGGGCTCTCGCACGTTTGGGGTTATTTTCCACCGGAACAGCGACGACGCGGAGCGACTCTGACAGTCCCAGCGCGGGGAGCGATGCCGAGTGCCGTTTCTTGGCCGAAAGGGAGGCCGGGTTCCAAACTCCGCGCACCAACCGCGCTCTTCCAGCACCGCACCCCGCGGTAAGCACCTCCCGGTCCCCCCTCGGAGCCTCCTCCCTGCAGCGCGGAGCCTGGAAGAGGAGGAGGAAGAAGAGAAGGAGGCGGAGGTGGGGGGGGGAAGGAAGGAAGGAAGCTCGGAAGCTCCCGGGCGGACTCCGGGATTTTTGCCACGCTCCCTCCGCGGCCGTCGCCGCTGCAAAGGGCCGAGCGCGCAGCGCGGGGGGGGGGCAGCGCACCAAGATGGCGACAACCGCAGTTCCTCCTGCAGCTCCCCCACCTCCGCAGTCCAGCAACGCCTTGCGGGAGACGTGCTAGCGCGGCGGCCGCAGTAAGTGACAGCCCGGGGCGGGGGGGAGGTGGGGGGGAGGGTATGGCGAGCATCGCCTGTATTTTATTTTATTTTTTATTTTATTTTATTTTATTTTTGTTAATGATTATGGTTTTGTACCTCTCGATGCCCCACCGCCAGCACGCTCTCTACCTGCCATCCCCCCCCAAACACACACACGCATCTTGGGTGGGGGCTTTGCCGCAGAGCGATTTTCCAGCTGCTCTCCCCACTTGCGTTTGGGGCGATCCCTCAGGAGGGGGGTGCGGGGGTCGCCCCCTCCTCGTCCCACTCCCTCCATCTCCCCCTGTTCGCATGGGGGAAGTTCCAGAGGGGTGGGGGGTTCCCCGCTGCAGCCGTTGCTGTGCACCCGCGGGTGTGTGCTGGCAGCGGGGGGGACTGCGGGGTGCCCCGATCCCTGCCGTGCCCACCCAGCACCGCGCCTGGAGCTCTCCCCTACACCAGGACAGCCACTGCCCCATCCTCTCCCAGCTCTGCCCTATGGGGAGGGGGCACCGCCACTCCCCTCCCCCCCTCAGCCTCAGTCCCGGCCTTTGGGAGGGGGCAGCCTCAGCCCGGAGTGGTGAGAACCCCCTTATGGCCTCCCTCCTCCCTTGGTCTGGGGCCCTTCTCCCAGGCCCCAAATTCTGGGCCGTGCTCTTTGTCTGCATTGTGGAGAGGGAAAGACTGAGGATAATCAGAGTTGTTCTCAGGATCCCTTCCCCCTCAGCCCTAGCTGCAGAGCTGTATATCCCTCCTCCACCCTCCCTGTTCTCCTCTTGTTCAGCATCCCGAGGCTCCTGCTGCCAGGGGAGGGGGAGAAGTTGGAGGATGGAGTTTTTTGGGGAGATGCATGGGGCAGCGTTGAGGTTCCAGCCTGACCTAAATGTTGGCACTGTGCTTTGTGCTATTACTTTCTTCCACCATACAGATTTGGGGCAGACTTATTTTATTTTTCCTCCCTGATGAGAGCAAATTGCATATTCTCAAGCTTTTTCTACTAAAAATCTGGGTGTCTTCTTCCCCTCCCCACCCCCTTCTTTTTTCGGTGCAAATTCTGCCCAGCTGATGTGGGGGTGGGGAAGCTGGAAGGGATGCTCCATGGCTGCAGATGATCCGAGGTGAAGCCTAAAAGTCTGATGGAAAGGGAGTGTGTGCCAGGGGGGACACAATTGGAGCTGGTCGGCTGTAATGAGCTGGGGTTTAATTTTGGAGAGAGATCCCATCTGTGGTAGGTTAACCCACTGCTTGCTTTCCATGTGTGCTGTGTTGCAGGTAATTGACATGTGATCGTTTAGGAGTTTCACAGGTCTCATTAAGGGATGCTGGTTGTATTTCTGCTGTGTGTTGGTGTGTAATCTGGTCTTTGTAACACTGCAGCATTCCACCCCCAACGGGAACCCATGACCTGTATGTCCTCATTTCACACTGGGAAGGATTAAATTAGGAGGAGCGAGGGTGTTCTAGGAGCCTGATTGCCCCCTCCTAGTTGTATCTTTAGCAGCAAAAAGGGAGGAAGCGTTCCATCAATTGTTTTCTTGCTGTTGCTGGCTGACAGTCCATTTCAGTACTGCTTTGGAGGGAGGGGGACTGCCAGTATCCTTGCGTAGGACTGCTTATTTATCCGTGCCACATGACGGATGCTTGTCTGAAAAGAGATCAAGATCCAGGAGAAGCGATCTGCAGGACGGTGCCCGCTGGGGTCCGCTGCCCCGTCCCGTCGTGGTTCTGAAGGGACAGCTCCCGGCTCTGGGCTCCGCTCCCGGCGATGGGCTCGGCTACGGGCGCGGCTCCCGGCCCGGCGTCCAGCGCGGCGGGGCAGCGCCGGCGGAGCGGCCGCTGGCTGTCGCGGGGGCACTTATGTAAAGTTCCTGAAGCTGCTAGGGGTGTGCAAACGTCCTCCGGTAGGAAGTGACACGAGAGCAGTGAATGGCATGGAGCTGTGTCAGGGAAGGGTCCGGATGGGTGTTAGAAAAGGTTCTTTGCCAGAGGGTGGTGGGCATGGCCCCAAGCTGCCAGAGCTCAAGAAGAGTTTGGACTGTACCCTCAAACACAGGGCTTAGATTTTTGAGTGGTCCTGCGTGGAGCCAGGGGTTAGACTTGATGATCCTTGTGGGTCCCTTCCAACTTGGGGCATTCTGTGGTTCTATGATAATGTATTTTAGAGTAATAGACAAGTTGCTGGCACTCATAAGAGCACTTTGTAAAGGCAGTTATCCATACAAGCAAAACATGAGGCCTGTCAGAGCTCGGCTAGGTGTGGTTTCCACCAGCTGTGTGTTTAGATAGTCCACATGCTTAGCTTGTGTGATGTTTAAATAAAATGATTGGCAATGTGACTGAAGGGCTACTTGATCCTTTCTTCCATTACAACACTTCTACAGTGTCATTCATGCTGAGTGCTAGGGCCTGCATCTGTTACAAATAATTTAACTGATTATATAAGCTCATATGTATGGCTTATATCCAGATCACGGTACAGATAATGTAACTTGTTCCAGTGAGCAATACTAATTATGTGACTATTTTGTGAACAGAGTTGTAACACTAGGTTTATAATAAACAAAAGAAGGAAGAGTGATTGCATGTTGCAAGAAATTGAGCATGAGCATGTTTTCTCTTATATGCAGTTAAAGGAGATGAAATAAAATAGAAACAGTGTCAATATTGAATGAAAGTAAAGTAGCTCAACTATCTGAAATATGGTATCGCCTTTCCTCTTTTGGTTATTATGTCAGTATTCACTTGTGGGGTTTGTTTGATTGGTTTGGTTAGTGTGCATTTACGTTTAAATGAACAGATATGGCCTAATGCATCTGTTGATACTGAATATTTTTCAATGACTCGAGAAGCAGTTGGCTCCAGCGGCCATATGTGACTCCTGGGGCATGCAGTGTTCATGTGGTCGCAGGGTTTCCATTCACTATTGATCGCCTTCCAACTGAAGCGGCTGCAGCTGTCATTGAAATAAACAAATACGCAGAGATCGATAATTCGTCATTGTGCTCGGAGAAATGGTTTGGATTAAAGATGATGTGGTAAAATAACAAAACAGAAGCTTCAGCATTGAGAACAAGCATGGGAAAAATAATTTAAAAAACCACAGAGAGGAAATTGCATGGCGTGGCTCGTGTTGCTGGTAGTACCACAGAGAGCTTGTCCTCGTTTGGTGATTGGTTTGCATCCCGTGTGGTTCAGCAGTGACTAAATGATCTGCTTCATCTCTTGCTTGGACTGAACTGGTGATCTGGGTCCAGCAGATCATAGAAAGACGTATGTGCTGCAGAAAAAAAAATGTGTTAGTTGTCTTTGATGGGAGTTGCTCCAAAGAATGGCCAGAAAGTCCATTCCTTGGGCTCTCCCCTTACTCCCTTTTATTCTTGTTCAGTGCAGAGTGGACAGTCACTCAGCTTTAGTGATTTAAGTGCAGCTTATGTGATGCGTGGGCCCTTCAGTGTGAGAGAAATTCACCTGGGTGGGAAATGCTGTAGAGCCGTAAGGCTGAGCAGCACATGCGCTGTGCCAATGACATTCTGGCCGTAGCAGGAGGTGAACTTTGTATTGCCTTCCTAGCGGGATGGCCTTGTTATCAGAGCCAGGAACAGCTGATGGCTGTAGCAAGTGATAATAAGGAAAGGTGAAGACATAAGGAACTGCCAGGCCTGCATGGGTTGTATTCCAGAACGCTGTAGAAATTTTGTGATCTATGTTGTGTAAGGGCAGAGGACTAGACAAGGGTTTGTTTATTCTCCTTCCTTTTGTGTTTGCCCATGTTTGCACTATTTTTAATTGTACTCTTTGAGCTCTCTGCAGCCTTAAATGGATTCCTCCAAAATTGTTGTAAAAAACAAGTTGCCTTTCTGCTGTTTTATGGGTCACTTGTAGGCTGGATGGATTGAAAGAGGAATCAGATTTTGCTCTTCTGAGCAGCTGAGCTCGTGTCTTCACAATTACACAATGGCTATTTTGAACAATTCTCTGTTCGGATGTTGGGCTTTGGAAAGGGGAAGCCAAAGTGCTGTGTGTGAGCTGGCGTAGCTTGCCCTGATCCTCAGATTCCTCAGTGAGATTGGTGATAAATACAAGTCAGCTTTGAGTAACGTCTAACGGAGGGAACTGGTTCTGCTATTTTTAGTTCTTGTAACTCACTAGGAGACAATAAAGAAGTCATAACCCTCCTGATAGGCACCGAAAAACCCGCAGTACTAGATCTATTTTTTCAGCAGTGCTTCTTTAAATGCTAGGACCAGCATTTCTTCAGACGTTTTTCTGTAGTGTTTGGTGCTGCTGCGCTTCTCTCCCCTCCCTCTGTTTCCGTTCCTTTTTGACCTTTAGATGTGTGCATTCAGCTTCGGTTCAGTCACTGTTCCAAGAGCATCACCTCTCTCCTGCCCTGTCTGGAGTCCGCCCTCGAGCACAGCGTAGAATTGAGCGCGTGGGAAACCTCTGCAACGTTCCACGTAGGGTGGGGAGAGCCACCAGCAGCACAGTGATAAATACTGCTCGATAGTGAAAGCATTCCTTTTTTCCTTCCACCTTACAGCATCAAGCATCACATGACGCCTTTCCAAGGGAGAGGCTTCCTCCCGCATCGCAGCCGGTTGTGTTGCCTTTCATTGATAAAATTGGCCTGCTCCAGGCTCTCGGAATCCACTGCAGATGGAAGAGATCTGCGAGTCCCTTGGAAGGCTGTTTGCAGCCACGCGTTTTTCTCATGCATATGTGGTTTGGTTTGGGGTTTTTTAGGCCCTCTTGCAGAAGAATTTCAGAGGGTTTTGCATCAGCACGGTGCTTTCCTTTCTGCCCCAGCACTGCGTGTTAAGTTCCAATCCACGTGCGTCTATGTGGGTTACATAAAACCTCCTATGGAAGGACTTGCTCTCCAGGGGGATGGAAGTCGGACTGCAAATGACTGAATCTTGCAAATTAATAAGTGAAGAAATGTATTAAAGCAAAGATACTGCCTCAAAAGTGTTTTTTTAATTTCTTTTGACAATTAGCTTGAATAATTTATTAGAGTATTTCATAATGTACCAGTAAACGGACTGCTGGGAACATTTATAAAAAATAATTGTCTTCGTAATCGGGCACCACAGTGCGGCATTTTCTTTGCTGGTGTAAAATCTTTGGTCTGTGAAGCACGTGCTGTTCTGAGCACTGAGCGCCAGGTGCACGGGGCGAATTTTGGGATGCGCAGTGATGTGATCCCATTCCCAAAGCAGTCATCCAGCACTCAGTGCAGCGCTCACCCCTGTGTCACAGTTTCCCACGGGTTGGGTGTTCCAAGTGCTTCTCCTGTTGGGCGTTGAAGAATCGATGGGAAGAATGTGTTTTGCCAAAACAGACTCTGCTGAGCTGGTGGCATGGCTGTGTACTTTGAGTATATGGTGGTGAGCGTGGAAAATGTGGTGGGAATCTGTAGCTAGAGGCATTTCACTGTATTGATCTGTGTGATTTTTGTAACAACACCGACTCCCTGAAGGATCCTGGCTGGTTCTGTCGCTGTGTGCTGAGTAAAGGCGAGGATCAGACGGTGGCTGTGGGAGCTGCAAAGCTTGAGTCGTCATTGTGAGGGTATAAAACGCGATGCCATCAGCGCTGTGAAAATGGGTATTTGGGTCTGGTTTAAGGAACTGAATGAGCTTTCCATTCCCATCCTTTCAGTTTACATCCCAGTTTTGTTTGTTCTCTTAACGTGAGAGGATTTCCTGTGGAAATAAAATCAGGGTAGGCAGAACTTCCCAAGGAATGGGAATGCTGGATTGCTGGTGTGTAGTGAAATTGAGCAACACATCCTGATACAAAGGCAACTGCAGCAGAAGAGACTGCAGCCACCCGGAATGAGCGCAAATAGCACAACGTGAACTTGTAGCCGAGTTTATCCGAATAACATCAGAGTGTCTCGTGATTTATTAATGGGCAGAACCCCTTCCGAGGACGGGAAGTATTTGCAGCAGTCCCCTGGGGATGGGGAGAGTTGTGATGTTTTTGGCCAAGATGTGAAGCAGCGCTGGATCCGAGAGATCCGAGATAAGGGTTTGCCTTATGGGGAAGAGAATTTTCCATGTCAAATACTGAGGGACTCAAGGAGTGAGAGACTTTTACTGTCACTCTTATCGTATAGGAGGAGTCTGCTTTGGTATGCAGTTATGTACCAGTTGTTTTTTGTTTTTTGTTTTAATTTTAAACGACCACTTGTGGTATCAGTTGGTTGCTTCCGCTCGCGGGTTGTGTCACTGCACATACAGATCAGGCATTCATTTGTGCCTTCATTTTTTTTTTCCCAATTTTTATGCTCCTGTGTCCCTGAGCTACTTTGGTTTCTAAATTCAGGCCTTGCATATTTATCTGTGCCATTCAATTAGACCACATCCCCAATGCTGCTGTATAGTTTCACAGTATGTGGGAAATTTGGTAATTAAATGCATGCAAATGCTGTGAGAATAGCATAAATTAATTTTTTTCCTTAATATCAGCGGGATTTTTTGTGATGTTTCTAGCGATAGCACAACCAAGATGCTGGCATTTCTTCCTTCTTCTTGCCTTGCTTTTATTGCATTTACTCCAGAAGTATCTGGTCAAGTTTAAATGAAAAGAATCCCAGCCCCAGCTGCACTGTGTGTTTCCATGAGGAGTAAGATCTGTAGTTCAGTTTATTTGTAATAAACTCCAGTTGGAAACGCTGCTTGTTGAAATTCTGCACGTGTGGGGCAGCTTTAGATTGGCATGCAATGTACAAAAATGTGCAAATGGCATTGTGATGGCTGGAGTGAAGGAATAACCTGCAATCACATGCAAGGATGCTTTGCAGTAGTGGTTCTAGTTTTTGGGAATACCCCAGGTACTTTATTAAAGGTTGGGTGTTTTAACAAAGAGAACTTGAATATTTCAAAGCTGTGTTTATTTGTGAAGTCTGTTGAGGTTCCTAGCAAGCTGTGATTCTCAGTTTTGGAGTACGTGTGCCCATTGCTGAGCCTGGGCAATGTGTCCCAGCCCGTCCACAGGGACAGGAGCATGGCTCCGTGTTAGTGCTCTCTGCATTCCCCCTTTAATTCAGGATGCTCTTTGAAACCAAGGCATGGAGAGGCCATTGGTGGCCAACTTTGTGCTGAAATAATAGCTGAATTTTAATGGTTTGGTGCTACAGTGCAGTTTTCATGGAATTTGAAAGTCATTTTTCTATCAGAGGTGCAGGAGCTTTAATACATGTTTTGATGCAGTGTGTTCATTCGAATAAAAGGCCATGTTACTGGTGGTCTTTTCTCCTTTGTTAGGGGCCCTAAACCCATGCAGCGTTTGGGCTCTTTCTGTGCCATGTGCTGGTGTTTTGTTGCTGCTCTACAGCCCCTGGCTGTTTTGCATGTGGGTTCCTCCCTGAAGGCAGCAGCCCGGTGTTCCTGCAGCACTGCAGTGTGTTGCATCAGTGCAGGCTCTCAGTGATCCCTCGGCTCTCCTGGCCTCTTCCTGTTGTGTGAAGAGCCCGAAGTGGGAGCACCGTCAGAATTGCAATGTGTTCTCCTCGCTGGGCCTCCAGCAAAAGCTTGGCAAAAGGTGCAGAGCTGCAGAGGGTTTGTAGGCGGGCTGGATTCAGATGAACGTCCCAGCAGCTTTCCTCTCTTACAGGAGGAGAAAGCAAGGTGCTCTCTGTAGGGACAGTGTGAAGCCCTGTGCAATGTCCATGCTGTTTTACAGGCTGGAAGCTCTGTGAGCCCATCCTCAGCTGCTGCCTTCCCTTCTCTTTGTGCTCTGTGCCACGGAGAAGAACTCATTCTAATTAGGCCTGAAATCAATAGAAAACCTGAAAAGTTATATGCAAATAGATATGTAAAATGGATTTACTATATGAGTCCTGCCCAAGGTCCTCAAGCTGCAGAACGAGAGCTCCCTGGCTCATCTGTCCCAATAACTTCAGGAAGGAAATCTTCCAGAAAACCTCTGCTAAGCTGTGATAACGTGGGAAGGGGCAGGAAGGACCATTTTTGTCAAAGCCATGGAGTTGTAGTTTTGTTTGAAAGAGCCTGAGTTCTGTGCCTGTTGGCTGCTGGGCTGTCAGAGAAGCCTGACCCCAAGGTATTCCTCTTGGTGTGCTGGGAGGAGTGCTTTGCTGAAGGCCTTGTTAGCAGGAAGGTGGTAACACCTGGCCCCTTCCAACATGGCAGAGCACCTCATCCCGACCCTGGAACAGAGCCGAGTTGGATTTTGTGTCTAATAATCTGTTTGCTAGAGCATTGGCTAGTAATGAGTAGAGAGCAATGGCCCCAGCCCTGAGAGCACCCTTTAGGTTGCATGGGGATGGAAGCCCGGCGGTGCTTGCTGATCACCTGCAGACTTTTGGGTCCTTGGTGTTTGTCGTCCTGCTTTTGCCACCGCTGACTGTTCTGCCTGTGCTCTTTGTCCCATGCAGAGCTGACCTGTCCGGGCTGCAACATCACTAAAGAAGCTGCTGCAGGATGAAAAGATGGCAGCACGGCTGCTCGCACCACCAGGCCCTGATAGTTTTAAACCTTTCACTCCGGAGTCTCTGGCTAACATTGAGAAACGCATTGCAGAAGAAAAAAAGAAGAAGCGTCCAAAGCAAGACAGCAGCCATCGCGACGACGATGAAGACAGCAAACCAAAACCAAACAGTGACCTTGAGGCGGGGAAGAATTTGCCTTTCATCTATGGGGACATCCCTAAAGGCCTGGTTGCTGTACCACTGGAGGACTTTGACCCTTATTATATGACCCAGAAAGTGAGTCTGCAAGAAAGAAGTCACTAAACCGCCTTTCTCGTAGGAGGTTGCAGGTTTGGGTATGGTTTAAATAGAGGACAAAGAATGGAGTCTTTGGATGGGGCTTTTTTGCTATTGTTATCTGTCATTTTCTTTTCTTGAATGTTAACAGTATTTCCCTTGTGCTTCATGCACCCTTGGAGCACTCACTGAGGCCAGCTAAGATAGAGATCATCTGGTCAGCCTGTAAGCACCTGCTTGGATAGAAACAGCAGAACAAGGTCTGGAAACTAAAAATAGACAAAGTTGTGCTAATGTGCCAGTTTTAACCATGAGGGCAATGAGGAGAATATAACTGAGGGGGAATGGTAAACGTTTCAAGTGTGCATTTCTTTACCTGCACGGAAATCGTTTTGGAGTTGATCATAATGAAACTGTGGTATATCAAATTGTGACAAAAAAAAAAAGTGAGATAACTTGTTTAAATTGCTTTCATTCTCAGAATTTTATTTTATTTTTTTAATTGTCTGTGGAATTAAGGTGATATGGCAGGAGGCATTTGTTGGTGCTGAAATGTGTTAAGAAACGAAGTGGTGTCATTGAGGGAAGTGGTGAGTAAGCAAATGCTGCTGGAAACAGAGGGGGAATCATCTGGTGAAGTAAGGAAGAGTGAAGGTTGGGTGACTTAAAACTGAGCTGCTTCTCTGCTCTTTAATTGCATTGCTTTCTTTGATGGAGATTTAGTTTGAATAAGCTGAGATAATAACGAGAAAGATAGACTGCATGCATGACAACTGTATATGAGACAACTTTGATGTGGCCATGCAAAACTTGGATAATATGGCTGTCGTAAAATCAGTAAGCTGGCAAGGGTAGCAAAATATCTCATGACTTTGTGTTGGAGCAGATGCTTCTTGCCACGCTCGGAGGCAATCCTGCAACTCACAGGGCAATGTTCACATGAAGTCAGCTGAATTTGGCCGCTGAAGTTTAGAATAATTAATTCTCCTCCAGGTTTGCACTTTAGTGCTTATTTGTTTTGTTAGCGGTGCTAAGAGAACAGGTACCTAAATAGGATGGTTTGTGTAGGTTGAAAGTGAATTATACTGCTGTTTAGATGGATGTTTGACTTAAGGAGATGTATTGACAACTGGTGTTGTTGGTAGGAAGGAAGCTTATGCTATCCCTCAGAAATATTTTCTCTTTATTAAGCAAATATTTTCTCATTATTAAACAAATCTGTTGTTGCCTGGTTTCGGTGTGGGCAGGCTGTGAAACACATGGAGCTAAGAGTGGTTCCCAGGATCTCCGGCTGCAGCTGGCCACTTGCACCCCGCCACGTTGGGTACTGGGAAATGTCACTGCAAATCCAACAAGGAATGGTTTGTCGATGTGCGTTGGAGGATCAGGCAAGTATTCCTTCTAGCTAGAACAGGAAAGCTCAATGGGTAGTAAGAAATGCCTGGAGCACTGGGCAAAGGCTTGGTTGTCTTTGGTTCCACCAGAAACAGGAGATGGGTTGAACACCATTGGCCTGCTTGCTTTCTTGGTCGTCAGATTTGCCTCCAAACACAGTGCTCTTGATAAATCTCCCAGATTTAGGAAAACTAAGGCATGTTCCCAATTCCAGAGACATCTGCCGTGCCTCCAGAAGAACCGTGCCTTTCTGCATGGAGATGCTCACAAGGTTTCTGCTCGCCTCGGAGCAGCTGCAGATGGAGGGAAGGTTCTGGAGGATGGAGCAAACCCACCTCCTCCTTGCTCTGCAAAAAAGAGCCTCACTCGCCCCACAAACACCAGATTAACATTTTGCTGGCTTTCTTTCTTTTGCATCCGCTTCAGGATGGCGAGAACTTCGGTACGTGTTCCTTCTTTGCTGCTTCAAATAGTCGGTGACTTCCCACAAGGAATTTTTTAAGGCCATCAAAAAAGGCCCTTCTCTGAATCATCAGGAATTGCGAATCTGCCTGAATCATGGGAAGTTTTCCAAGAGATTTTTTTTTTCTCCTCTCTAGCATTTGCTAGAAGGCTTTGCATCATAGGTCTTTTCTTTTAAAGCAAGATGTACAGCATGCATAGGGACAAATCAGCTGGTTACTTTTCCTTGCAGTAGGACATGGGGATCTTGGTTTATCTAAAGAAACTGAAGCTGCATTTTCATCTGCAAGCTGAACATCCCAGTGGTTTTATTTGATCTGCTTTGTTTTCCTCTGCTCAGTTTCTTCTCTTTGCAGAGTGGGAGCAATGACTCTTGGTAGGATCAGGAAAGTCCATTTGCTGACAGGTACCCATTTATGGAGCTAAGGTAGCTCCTCTTTGTCTTTATATAACTGCCAGAGAGAAATTCTTCTATGGCCCTTTGTTTTGCCAAATAATAATTGCCTTCTGATTCCTGGTGCGAAGCACACGATAGAAGCATGACTTGCCCAAGATATCTGGTGTGGGCATTGGAAAAAATTTCAGTTAAAAAGCAAAAACTCACACATGAACTTCCTTTTTTAAACATACAAATGAAATTCAGAGAGCACACCAATGCGAACATCCATGGCAATGAAAGCAAACCTGCTGATTGCCACTAAGCTCCAAGGCGAAGTTCGTGCATTTTCCTATTGCCTGCTCAGTTCAAACACCTTCTGCCCTAGCAAGTCTTGGGCGTTTCTTGTGAGGAGCTTGGATGCCCTTGGATGGAAGATATTTGTAAAAATATCCGTGATCTCCTGCAGCTGAAAGAACTTACCACTTAATTGCATTATCTTTCTTGTGCTCTTGAGCCACTGGGCAGAATGGGGAGAAATGGGAGATTCCCCAGTTCAGTGTGTACCATAGAACTGAACATCCTCCAGTGCTTGCTTATGCAAGAGGTAAGGATCGCCGTCCTCTTTTATTTCTGCAAACTTATTTCTCATTTTTTATATTTTTCCATTTTTTTAGGCCTCTCTTTCCTTCTCTTCAGTTTACAGCTTGATCTGTCATTCCTTCTACACAACTTCCTGCCTGTTCCTTTCCACAGAACATGGTTTTGGCCAGATTGTGGCCTACTTCAGTAACTTCCATCCATTTTGCTCGGTGAATCTCTTTCCTGCTTGCTGCAGAGCAAGGTGAAGGGTTCAGATGCTTCTGCAGTTGTTCCATTTAGGAGGCAGTAGGAGGTCCCTGCATATTCTGCGAGTGGTTGGGTTGGTTTCAGTGGAAAAATCAACCTTGGATTTGTAGAAAGCTGTTTTCCCACTGGAGTGGGATTGTCAGAGGTCACCTATCTCTTGCAGATGGACACCTGAGGATCCTGCTCGCGGGTACGTGCCAATGGAGTGACTTGCAACTTCATCAAGTCACATGCACTGTTTGGAAACAGGCCCTCCAGCCCAGAATGTCACCTTGAGGGTGTGGAACTGGGAAAATTACAGGGATGTGAGCAGGCAGCGGTGGGGGAGGCATTTGTGTAGTGTGTGCTGCAAGAGCCTCCACTTAGGACTTCTCTATGGCAAGTCACGGCCCTACGAAGGGATGCCGCTACTGATCTTCATGAGTATCTCAAGGAAGGAACAGAGGGAAGAAGCGAAAGGTTGGGGCCATCTCGAAAATCAGCCTTTTAGTTTCATTTCCAAAAGCCTTTTCCAGGACTTGGTGCCTAGCGATGTTTTTCTCCGCTCCATCCCTCCAGTAGGCTTAAAAGGAGCAGGCAAGAATGGGAGGTGAGAGAATCTTGTGCGATGGGTGGAAGGCAGCAGCATCCCTTCTGCTTCTGAGATGGAATGAGTTTTCTTATGTAGACAGATTGTGGTGCTCTTAAATTTCAATATCTCTAGATATCACATGTTGAACGCTGCTTATTTTCTTAAATGCATCTTTTTGGAAATGTTTTGTTTGATGAATTTCAAAAAGATGTCACGTGTTTTTCCTATGTTGGGCTTCAAACAAGAGGTTAAAATGAGCAGGACATGGCAGACAATTATTTTCCCCACTCTGTAAATAACTCTACTATTGAAGAGTAATTTTTCCTCCTTTTTGTAGGGATGGAAAAATGTTTTCTGTATCAGAAAGTACAACTTGATGTGCCAAAAGCAGACTTAAATATGAATGTAAAATATTTTTCAATTCTTTGTGCATATATACATATATATAAAATATTCTTCCAACATTCAGGGTGCTGGAGTTCCCTGTAAATCCATCTTGGAAATAGTTGTGTTAGAGGGACTTGCTCAGATTGCTTTCAGAACGTCTCTGCTCTCTTTTGCTTCGCGTTGGGAGTAAGGCAGTCATCATGTTACCGCTGCAGGATTGTGGTTCCATATGTTCATATGCTGTTCATAAAGCTGTTTTCTTCTTCAGCCTTCTGCCCACTCGCTTTTCAGCCATTACAGAAGTGCTTAATGTAAAAACCAGCATGAAGGAGGATTAGTCTAAATCTTTGTATACCTGGAGTTCTTTTTGCCATCACTTGATCACTTCCATCGTACTCTCCAGCGTAGCTTCTTTCATGTGCTATTTTGCAAATAATTTTAGAGAAAACTTGACTTTTGTGATCTTACTTCTTTTGTACGAGAAATATTTTAAGCTTTTTGGAACCAGGGTTAAGAAAACCAGCGTGTCCAACCAGCTGGATGTCCAACCAATTGCATTTATAACCATTGTGTCCAACCAGTTTGATCTCCAACCAATGGGATTTCCAGCCAACGTTAAGAGAGCTAAAATGGGCAGAACCTTTTTACAACTCCTTAACATCAAACGGAGACTTTTGGAAGTTCAGCCAGGCTTCGTCTCTTACAAGAAGACTGCAAAATGCCTTCTTCCAGGTATCGCCTTTCTCTTGAGTTTTATGCTTTGCCTCAGCAGATCTTAAAAGAGCTTAAGGATGTTCTTGGACCCGAACCAGAGAATGTTTTAAGAGCGTGCAGCCATTTTGAAATTGACTTTTAATATGTCAGCAGCATACAGAAGAACGAAGGCAAGATTTTAAATTGCCAAATGCTTTTTGGCTTTTGTACCCATCTTTCTATTTAGAAGGCCAAGTGGAGATTTACCCGGGATTTTATAAGATACACCTGGGAGATCTTGGAACCACCGGAATCGATGAGCAGACAGGAATGCACCGGGCTACTGAAAGGCCCGGTTGTGATGAGCTTTATAGAAAGCAGTAAGTCCAATGAGCATTACAGCGTAAAGAGAGAAATTTGGCCAGAGCATGGAAGAGAAAACACAGAACGGCCTCATGGAAGGTCATGCAACAGGAGATGGACCAAGCTGGCAAGCAGAATGTGGAGTTCATGTGTGGTGGGCAGCCGCTGATCCTTGGACAGCTTGTGTTACCAACAGGGTGTGCCAAATTTCTGGCTCATTCCTCGTGAAATGGCTTTTGCAAACGTGTGTGACCCTCAGTACGGAGCCGCTTGCGTCTGCTTCCCATTGAGCCTGGCTTGCTTTTCTAGCTCAGCGCTGAGTCTTGGCTGGGCTCACATCCGCGGTGCAGCATGCATCGGTCTCCAGGTGAGGAGTGGATTTGCGGTGGGCTTGCAGGTTGGAGTGCTGCTGCACACTGATTCCCCCACGTAGAATGGAGGCAGAATGGAACTTGCCCATCTCACACAACCACTGCACAGTGATTTCCAGGATTTTCTGTCTTTATCTGCAGAATTTTCGGCACAGTCGCACTGGAGATTTCATTCCTTTAAAAGCTAGCAGTGTTGGGAATTACTGTTGTGCTAGGGCTACAAGTGGAGCCTGTGAACATGTGGTGGACATTCCCCTCTGAATCTGGGGATGAGAGGAGATTTAAGGTTGAGTGTTGGGTGAGCCGTGATGAGTTTGCTGTGTTGGGAAAGGAGAGGGAGCTGGGTCTTAAAACTGAGAGGCCTTTGAGCACCCTGTAATCAGCAGCTTTGAAAAGCTTCTGGCCTTTTATAATATCCTTGTGTGTCAAGGTAATCTGTTCATTAATTCTTCATGCTGCAATTTAAGAGCTCTCTAAAGTTGTCTTTAAAGCGCTCTTTGTTGGGAGGTGCATTAGTGGTTGTGCTAACTAATACTTCTCACTTAGCACTGAACCACAATCTGATTTTTATTTCCTCCTCAAATAATTCACTGCTCAATGGCCTAATTTACCCAAATGAGCTAAAACGTGTCGTTTCCCTTATGAGGAGGGAGATGACAAATCTCTGAGGAGCGATGCTCCTGGGGGAGCGCAATGGCTGCGTGGGCAGAGAGCCCCCATGGGTTCCCCTCTGCAGGGCATTGGGAGCCCAGATTCACTAATTTTCACTAATGGTCACTAATTAACAGCAGTAAGAGCACGTGGCGATGAGTTGAGCTTGTGCTCTCCTGGCAGGTAAGGTTTGATGGCGGTTAGCAAGGTGTGGGAAGGAGGCACAACGCCAAGTGCTGCCCCATAAGGATGGGCTTGTGCACGGGGCTGTGGCTTGAGGGCTGGGTTCAGCTGCTGCTTCTGCAAAGAAATTTGTGATCCTTGGGTGCCTTGGACCTTGGTTCTTATGTATCAGATAGGCCTCTGCCCTGTGGGATGGAGTTATGTGCTCCTGGATGGGAGATGTTGCTTCTGCTGTCTGTAGTGTCTAGCAAAACGGGTGGCTTGGAGAAGAATTACTCATGATGTGCTGGTGGGTATATTTCACCATAATGGGAACTTCTTACAGGAGGTTATCGTTTAAAAATGCAGAAAACGCAGGATTTTCTTTACCATAAAAGTCGTTGGTCTTTTCTTTGTGCTGTTCATGCTTTGATTTTCATGCATTAACTCTTTCTCTCTCTCTCTCTCTTTCTTTTTCTTTCTTTCTTTCTTCCTTTCTTTCTTCCTCTACAGACCTTTGTAGTACTAAACAGAGGGAAAACACTCTTCCGATTTAGTGCCACACCTGCCTTGTACATTTTAAGTCCTTTTAATCTGTTTAGAAGAATAGCTATTAAAATTTTGATACATTCATATCCTTTTTACTACTGTGGTATTTTTGTCTTTATTGGTTGAAAGATCTCTTGCCTATTGTCTTATTGTTCAATTCAATCATTTTTTATTAACTACAGTTCTAGTGGAGTTGGGTTTGTTTTGAATGAGGCATGGCCCTTTAGTCGAATCCAATCAAGTAAATGTTTAATTTATGTATTCCTTGCTAAATTGTGCCTTTCTGTGTCCACTCCACCATCGGTACATGCATATTGCTAAGTTGGGCATGGTGGCCATGGGTTGACCTTTGGACTGGATGATCCTAGAGGTCTTTTCTGATATTGATGACTCTACGAGTGGGCATTCTGGGGGTGGGATGGGGTTGGACTTGATCTTAGAGCTCTTTTCCAACCTTAATGATTCTATGATCCTAAGCATTGGAACAGACAGCTGTAAGATTGTGCTCTGCATGAAGAGCAGTTGAGCTTTAACTAGCTGCTGGAATGGTTAAATAGAACCAATATTTGGAGAAGGAGCCAAAGACACTTTACATGCAATTAGACACCGACTAATTTCCTGCTCCTTTGGCAACTCTTAAACCTTTCTAACGGGAAAGCTCGACCAAAATATTCTGCTGCTGGGCTCCAACTGCTCTGAAACATCACCTGCATGTGCTATTAGGAGAGGAGGCACAGAGCAGCATTGGATGGGATGCACTGCAGTGTTTGGTGGTTTATTTTCAGAAGGTGGCACTAAAACACATCTATGAAAGCACCTTCATTAGTTGCTTTAGGGATTTCTCCTTACTGAACTCATGCATCTCAAGAAGAAAAGTGTTTTCCATCTCCGGATGCTTCAATCTCCGCTAGGGAGCTGAGGCTGGGAACGGCGTTTTGGGTTCTGTGCTACTCAAGAGTTTTCCTCCCGTCTGGGGGAATGTATCAGCAGACTGTAGTTTTTGATGATACTGAACACATAGAATTATTTGGGAATACGTTTTTATTAAGGCACGTGATCTTTGCATTGCTAAGGCATACCAGAAAGCAGAAAACAAAGAGACACGAAAGCACTATTTGTATATATCCCCCCGTTCTTATCTCCCACGACTGCAGGAAGCGTCTTGCCTCGTTCGTGTAGCACACAGAGAATAGAATGGAAATTGTTGTTGGGCTGTATTGTTGTGGAGAGGTCTTTGGGAGCTGTGAGCTGATGTGAGGAGCCACCCCAGTGTGCCTTTGATCCTTGACTTTGTTCCACAGTATTTAGCATGATCATTATGTGCACTATTTTGACCAACTGTGTATTCATGACTTTTAGTAACCCACCTGAATGGTCGAAGAATGTGGAGTAAGTAATATTCCTTTTGTTTTTATACAGAATGTTGCTTTTCTTCTCTTCAGAAACCTGTTCTTGCTTGTATTTCAGTTAGCTTGAATGCAAGTTGCCTTTCTATCCACTTTGTTTAGACAGAAGTGTTTGTAATTCACCTGTTAGCATGCCTAGCATTACATTCCTGCAAACTTCTCAGCGCAGCTCTCTTTGTTCCTTTTGACAGGTATACATTCACTGGTATTTATACATTTGAATCACTTGTGAAAATTATTGCAAGAGGTTTCTGTATAGATGGCTTTACTTTCCTACGAGACCCGTGGAACTGGCTAGATTTCAGTGTGATCATGATGGCGTAAGTGGCATTTTGAGATTATTTCAGGTATTGGTGGCACATGGGAGGGAATGAGACCTCAGGAGGAGGGTGGGTGTGTATGGAAAAGAATAAATCGAGGGAAGCTTAAGCGAATCCTTAGATAATTATTTTTTTCAATAGAAAGCCTGACACACGGGCATAGATCTCAATGGCAACTCCATGGATGTAGCAGTAATGCTGCTGTAAAATATTATAAAAAAAGCAATTTTCTAAAAGTTGCCTTTGTTAGTACAAGATTTTACAATAGTATCTACCATCTAGACAAGCTCACGTGCCAGAGCAGCAGCATGTTCTGTTGAGTGTAGGATTAAGAGCCAAGCATCTTTACATTCCGGTCTCTACCACCCCTTCCCCTTTGGGCTTGCATGCTGGAATTGTTGCAGGTTGAGCAATTTCTGATGAAGATGCGGTGTCAGGAAACGAGACGCCTTTTTTTTCCCTTACTCCTCCTCTTCTCTTGTGCTGGATCAGCTTCCATTGGGCTCACAATGAGGAGTTCACGTGGATGCCTGAACTCACAGCTGGACCTGGGGCTGTGAGCTGGCAGTTGCTGGTGGAAGATATACATATCTTTTCCCTTTTCTACGTTTTGAAGTATTACACGTGTGCATGTTTGGGCTCCCATAGTCAGTGGTGGCCAGTGAAGACTGGAGGACCATGCAGAAGGCTCAGGAGCCCGGTTCTCAAGGGATGGGAGCAGTTGAATTTAATCAGAGTGAAATACTCCAGTTGTATGAACTACCTGGCCCTGGTTGGGCTGTATTCCAAGTTCTGGGCCACAGCTTTTCCTGAGCATACCCTCTTTGTGCGTTGAGTTGAGTTGCAGAGAGTTGGACATTGCACACAAAAGTTGGAGAACCCATAACTCACTGCCATTTTGTTTTTACTTTAAGATGGACAGGGATCTGCTGTGCACAGAGTAAACCTTTGTGAGCCATGCTCCCAGTAGATGAGATTCACTGTTAATTGGTCACTTGCTTTATTTCTTAATAAATTAACAACTAACAGCTTGCCAGCTTTAAAAGGCCCAATGCACTGATATTAAATCTGCCAGAACTGGAGCTGACCTAACTATGGAATAACCCTTTATTTCTAGTGGGGTTGCCTTGCTGTAGGAGAGTCTGGTCCTGGAAACCAAAGAAAATAAGATAAAATTCTTGAAATAAAATGCTCCTGCAGCAGGAGGAATCTTGGATACAGCAAGTTTTCATGCTTTTTGGTGCCCTCCTCGTCGCCAGACAGCACAGCAGAGTGGGATACGATCTGACTCTGTAGCCCTGCACTAAGCCTCTTACTCTCTGTGTGCCTCAGGTTTATCCCTCTGTAAAATGGGGATAATCCCACCAACCTGTGGCTCGCAGGTAAAGCCAAATGGATTAGAATGGAGCAAGCAGAGCGGAAGGTGGTGATGCTCTGTTAAGACTCAAAGGAAAGCAAAGCGAATATCCCTGAACCCACTGAACAGAGGCACTGTCACCAAGACTCCTGGCATATTTGGCCGTGGTGCTACATTTCCCTTCTTCTGTAGAGTTAGTCTCACGTTTTCATGCCCTGTGTAGTCAAGAATGCAATGTCCATCCATGCAGCTGGCCCAAGAATTCTACGTTCCCTTCTTTTGTGGGGTTGGCCTCCCATTTTCAAGCCCTGTGTAGTCAATGCAATGTCCATCCATGCAGTTGGCTCAAGAATTCTACGTTACCTTCTTCAGTAGGGTTGGCCTCCCATTTTCATGCCCTCTGTAGTCAAGAATTCAATGTCCATCCATGCAGCTGGCCCAATGTGAAGAGTCTTAAGCTGAGTTTTCCCTTTAGAGTTCTCTCTCTCCTTTTAAACGTGGATTCTGAAGGGTTTTAAATGACGAGCTGTTTCCTACAAACAGCCAGCTGTGTTGCAGGGTGACCCCAACGGTGCCATTAACTCTGGTTTAATTCTGCAGGTATATAACAGAGTTTGTAAACCTAGGCAATGTTTCAGCTCTGCGCACTTTCAGGGTTCTGAGAGCTTTGAAAACTATTTCTGTAATTCCAGGTAAGGCGTCCTGCGGTTGGTGTTAGCTGTTGGGTACAGGGCCCCTGTGAGTGATGTATTGCTCTGTCTGTAGTGGTTGTTTTTTTGGTTTTTGGCTGTTTTTTTTTTTTTTCTTTTGGCGTGTGTATTGTCATTGTGTTTTTTGTGTGTGACCTCCCTCATTGCAGATATGTCACAGAGTTTGTGGACCTGGGGAATGTCTCAGCATTGAGAACTTTCAGAGTTCTCCGAGCTTTGAAAACTATCTCTGTAATTCCAGGTGAGAACCATTAAGCATTAAAGGCCGGTCTTGCTGTATCTCTTTGATATTCCCCCCTCGTCCTGCATTGCTTGTTTCTCAGAAGTGGCACTGGGATCTCTTTGATGGGTTTGCAGTCTGTATGGATGGGATGGTTGGAAATTGAGGCTCCTGGGCCATTGGACGAGCAGCCCGCTGTTCCATACGTCTCCGTCCCTGTGTACATGTGTGGCTCTCCAATCTCTAGAATGAAAGCCAGACTGAAAGTAGAGTCCAGAATGAGTCGAGGATGAGTTTGGAACGAGTTGCTGTTCTCTCCTACTCTGGGCTGCCCTGTGGCCCAAACTGCTGTGTGAGCTTTCATGAAGCCCCAGGTCCTAATTCCCAACGTTGCCCATTTTGCATGGCACCCCCAGAGCAGGGCTGTCCCTTACAGGGATGCTTCTGGACTTTGTCTGGGTGCCAAAGAATGAGCACTGCCATTTACTGCAGGAGACCATGGAGCATCGGGGACTGAGAGTATGATCAGAAGTGAGAAACTCTCCCATCCCCATACAGAAAGCACTTGGGACACGTGCAGAACCTTGTGCGGGTGGTTCCTCAGGAGTGTCCCTCATTTTAAGGTCAAGCTTAAGACTCAATTCATTGAAAACAGCTGTGATTTTTCCAGTGTTTGGGTGCTTGACCTTTCTCACCCTCAGGAACTACTTGATATGTTTTGCTATTCTATTTCTTCATGTTATGCTCCTGATGCATTAACTGACAGTGGGTGTTTTCCTTACTCAGGGTACGCTCTCATATGCATTTACCAGAAAATGAACTATGGATTTGTAGGGGCCCATCACTTTGTCCCCATTCCAGACTGCTAAACCCATCAGATGTACGTGGCTGTTGTGCATGATGGTCTCAAGTGGCACCCGCTTTCCTTGCACTGAATGAGAGAATGCCAGAATAATGTTCTTCCCTCCCTTAATGTCTGGCAGTGCACACACAGAGAGCAAAAGGTATTTTGGTAATTGCTGTTAGCAGTGCACTGGGCAGACCTGGAGTGCAGCTGTGGTTCTTTCAGCTGCCACAGGTATTGACTGCATTGCTTGAAGAGAAGCATCACTGTTGGAATAAATTTCGTGTGTATTTTGCTTTTGTAATTGTAGAAAAATGAAGGCGATGCAGCTTTAATGAGCTGGTTGCTATATGTGCAGCAGCATGCCTTGCCTTTCTATGGAAAGGAGTAGAACGTTTTTGTATCATTCCCTCCACGCTGCTCAAAACCGATGGAATTTTCCCATTACTTCAAATGGCAGCAAAGGATGAAGGGATCCGAGCTCTCAGTTCAGTGCAGCCACACTTTTCCTGCGCCCAGCTGAGGGACTCCTGGCTGAGCATTGGGTGCTCTGCATTTATCCATGGCCAGGACTCACAAATGGCCAAACTTGGGTTGGTTGCGTGGGTTAGGCTCTGGGATAGGGTTGCCCCAGTTGTGGTTCTGCAGCATGGACCCAAAGCACAAACCTTGCTCCCATTTTGGTTTTATGACTGACAATATATGAGGAATGTGAAGCATTTGTGTAATTAACCTTTCTGGTTACTTAATATGAAATTAGGTTTATCAAGTCCAAGAGCAGAAGTGAATATATTCAACATAAAGGGGTTCCCTTTCTGCTTCACTCTGTAAAGGAAAAGGAATTTTAACATTGTGCCTAATGAGGAAGTAATCTTATTGTCATGAGAAGTGCTAATTGTCTTCCATCAATAATTGGAATCAACCTCGTGGTGTTTTATGGACAAGATAAAAGTGGGAAACCCCACCAGGACATCTCATGCCACTGGATAAAGTTGATGCATGTGGAGGCTCTGTATGGAAATACAGAAATATCAAAATACTGCAGTCATGTTATGGCTCCTTAGACCACATCAACCCATGGTGGTTGATTATTGGCGCTTCGGTTATTGGTCATTTATTTTTCCACTGCCATCAGCTGTCAGCCTGACACATCCCACATGAAATCACGCCCAAAGTGAGGCTCAAAGCCACATTCTCCTTTTGTGCCCGTGAGAGAGCACCATGCAAACCAGAAACACAACTGCTGGGGAAATGGCTGCATGTGCAGGGCAGAGCAGTGGAGCGATGGGATGAGCATGCAAACAATGTTGTAACGGGCATCTGTCTGCCAGAACTAACAGCAAACAGCTTGCTTGGTGTCTGAGTCGGGCTTTGGCATTTGACTTAAAAGTTCTGAAGGAAACAAAAGACATTGTTAAGAAATTATTCCTCCATAAAAAATCCCTTTTTACTTATTTTAGACTCTTTCTGTTCCTGGTATGGATCCAAATCTCTGTTGGTATAGAGAGGTTTCTTGTCCAAGGTTTATTGCAGGATGCTGATTGTGGCCTCAGACAGAGACCCTAACCCTAGACCTGTACTAATGGATCTGCTTTTTTTTCCCCCATTTTTTTCTATTTTACTCTACACTCCACACTCTACACTCTACTCTACACTCTACTTTTATTTCTGAGCTGGGTCCTTATGCAGCCTGTTGATTACCAGGATATTTTGGCTTCTTGACCAAAACTAAGTCTTGAAATAAGTCTGAAATGATTTCTTGAACTTGAAAATACTTCTGCTGATTGAATCTTTAAATTCTCCAGAAGAATAACATCTCCTTTAGTGCTAGCATCATTGATGCAAACATGAAAGCACTGGGAGATGGGGGTAGGGCAGAGGTGTTGGGGCATGGATAGAGTGCGTGCTTTGGGAACATAAAAATGGGCCAAATTTGAGTAAAAGGAGCACAGTGCAGAGCACACAACTTTTCAGTAAGTGCCTTTTCATAGAATGGATTAAAGTGCAGGAGGAACTACTTCTGGGTATATGTTATTGGTGTGGGACAAGAAAAAAGGCTTTAAAATGGTTTTTAAGCAATGGGCAGTGCCTGACCTGTGGCAGCATCTCCTCTCAGATCTCTCTGTCCTGAATTTCAGCGTTTCCAGCTGACTTTGACTTGAGTTATTCCCTTTTCATGTAATTAGGAGCATTCCTGAAGCACTCAATGGCTTTGTGCACAGAGGCAGTTTGTTAAATACAACTGCTGAGCTTTGTGAAGTGGGTGGTTGACTTAGGAATTGCCAAGGAATGGGGAAAAGGGGAATTGCTCCTCAAGCTTTGTGTAAAAATCTGGGAAAAGTTCATCATTTTCCTCCTCCCTCTCTCCATCCCGCTTCTCCATTCATTTATAGACTCCGGTTGACCCTTCTTGATGTCAGAAATGCTAATTAATGGGCAGTGTTCCTGCATCTCAAATCCTGTCTTAAATCGGAATGGTTTTGTGCTGCATTTTGCCCCAGTATCACAGAGAGTCATGGATGGTTCCTCTTCCAGACCAGATGGTTTGGGAAACGAATGGGATTTTGTCCTCTTGGCTTTTATTATTGAGCCTTGCTTAATGACCCTGAGAGCTTTGATATCAGAGCCAGCACTGAGTGCAGTCCTGCCCCGGCTGTAGCAAAGCCCCTTTGATTTCTGTGTTCAGACAAACCCACCCTCCAACACAATGACTCCAGAGCACAATCCTCATCCCATCCAGCAAACCTCAGATACTCTCAGGGCTGATCCCCGTATTTCTTGATCTCATATTGCTGCTTCACCCCGTAAACTGTTGATCCCACAGCTGGCATGGGGATGGGTCATCCCTCACATGTATTGAAAATCCTAAATGCAAGGATGCTCTGGAGCAGTGTTGGGCTCCTGAAACCCAACCCCATTATGGCAGTGTTATTTTGCCACCCCATAGCCACGGTAAGGTACTGTATGTATTTGGGTTTTCAGTGCCTTTGTGTTCTACAGGAGTGATTTCCAGTCTTGCTCTCTTCTCCACAGGCCTGAAGACCATCGTGGGTGCCCTGATCCAGTCAGTGAAGAAGCTGTCGGATGTGATGATCCTGACGGTGTTTTGTCTCAGTGTCTTTGCTCTGATTGGGCTGCAGCTGTTCATGGGCAATTTGAGGAACAAGTGTGTGATATGGCCAATTAATGTGAATGAGACGTTCCTGGATAACGGCTCCCGGGGCTTTGACTGGGAGGAATACACCAACAATATGTGTAGGTATTTCTGCAGTGATGCTCCCTGAAACCTTCTTGTTTCACTTAATGCTGCTGCCCAGAATTTCTGACCTGGCCGTGACCGTGGTCTGCCCAACTTGATGCAACGAAAACCCCTCTTGTGGGTGTTTCTCCGTTTCTATAAACCTGACTTTGTTAAAGTGCTTCAGCTGAGCCCTGGGCTGAGGGTCAGCTCCTTCCTTTGGTTCTGCTCAGCTCTGGAGCAGCTGGCACCCATCTGTGCTTTGCAGCATCCCCGTGCCTGTGCTTACGAGAGGGAGATTGATAAATTTACCAGTAGGGGACAACACTCCAGTAGACAACACTCCAGTTGAGGTTTTTATCGTGCTGTAGTATGTTAAATCCTCTACTTCCATATGTGTGGGCATGTAATCTTCTCTTTTTCATCTCCTTCAGCAAATTTTTACATAATTCCTGGTGCCTCTGATCCTTTGCTCTGTGGTAACAGCTCCGATGCAGGGTGAGTGGTTGAGCTTTATTAAGAGGAATGACTAATTACCACTGATGTTCGCTAATGATGACAAAACCTTTGGAGTGTTTCCTGTTGCTTTGCTTTGTTGGTTCTGGTGTTATTTCAAACGTGAAATGTAAATGTTTCACATTCCTTAACCTAATTATGAAGCCATTGTTGCTGTCTGTTGCACTGATGCGATGTGAGCTGGCATTTCTCGTGTCATCTCTGGGGGATGGGACGCCTAATGATGATGACTGGTGGCATTAATTGCTTCTGAGTCCAATCAGAGAAATAAGGGATGGAGGCTCAGAAACAGAAACTTTCCAGGTGCCATTGCCTCCAGTTGGTTATCACAGTCAACATGCATGTGATGGATTTGCCCTATCCCTTTTGCTGCATCAGTGCCCTGAAATCTCTTCCTTCTTCTCCGCAGTCAATGTCCAGAGGGTTACATGTGCATGAAAGCAGGACGGAACCCAAACTACGGTTACACGAGCTTTGACACTTTCAGCTGGGCTTTCCTGGCTCTGTTTCGCCTTATGACTCAGGACTTTTGGGAAAACTTGTATCAATTAGTAAGTGAACGCTTTGCTTGTGCTTGCTTTGGATTGGATCACATACAGGCGTCACTCTGGAAATGGCATTCCCATCTCCTTTCCTCTTCCCTCTGCCATTCTCTTTCCTTACAGACCTTACGAGCAGCAGGAAAAACCTACATGATCTTCTTTGTCCTGGTGATCTTCGTGGGCTCATTCTACCTGGTCAACCTGATTCTGGCTGTGGTGGCCATGGCTTACGAAGAGCAGAACCAGGCCACGCTGGAGGAGGCAGAGCAGAAAGAGGCTGAATTTAAGGCCATGTTAGAACAACTGAAAAAGCAGCAGGAGGAGGCACAAGTGAGTGTTTTGATTGTCAATTCTTTATTCATTTGCTTTTTTTTAATTATCTATTTCCCTGTTATCACAGTGACATATAATAAAAAATGCAGCAATGCCGTGGTTGGCTTTCTGGCACTCTCTCTCAAAGCAGCAAATGGGGTGTTGTGCATTGTGAAGCTCTGATTTATTTCCCTGTTCTCCTTCAGGCTGCTGCCATGGTCACTTCGGCAGGGACGGTCTCTGAGGATGCTGTGGAAGATGATGGTGGTGGGAGGATGTCTCGGAGCTCATCGGAGATCTCTAAACTGAGTTCCAAGAGTGCCAAGGAGCGCCGTAACCGGAGGAAGAAGCGGAAGGACAAAGAGCTGTCGGAAGGAGAGGAGAAGGGCGACAACGAGAAAGTGTTCAAGTCAGAATCAGAGGACGGCATGAGGAGAAAAGCCTTCAGGCTGCCAGATAACAGGATAGGAAGAAAGTTTTCCATCATGAACCAGGTAGTATTCTTTTCCTTCCTTAGTGTTTATGCTCATTTATAGTCGGGATCATACTCTGTTTAATCCTGATTAGAACATCAGAAGATCTGCCCCCCACATCAACACATGCAGGGGATCAGGAGGTCACTCGTGGCCCAGATTTGCAGCCCTGGCATGGATTGCTGCTGAGATTAGTGATTCTACTCAGATCAAACTTCTTCACCAGTGTAGCTCAGCCAAGAATGAACAACGTGCTCTGGGTGGTGGTGGTTGGCATGGACCTGGAGAGGGAGCAAAACCACTTTCACAGCTCTTATCGTAACATCACAGCATGGTTTGTGTTGGAAGGGGCCTTCATGATCATAGAACAATGGAATCATAGCATGGTTTGGTTTGATAGGGACCTTAAAGATTACAGAGCCATAGGATGGTTGGGTTGGAAGTGCCCTCAATGCCTCCCAGCCCCACCTGCTGCCCTGGGCTGCTCCCACCCCCCATCAGCCATCCAAGTTCCCACCCATGGCTGTGAGCACCTCCAGGGATGGGGCACCCACAGTCCTTTGTGCAGCAGGGCCGGGGCCTCACTGCGCTCTGAGCAATGAACTTCCTCCTCACATCTCACCTCAGTCTCCCCTCTTCTAGCTTACAGCTATTCCTCCTTGTGCTATCACTATCAAACCATGTAAAAAGTCCCTCTCCATCTCAGTTGCAAGTACTAGAAGGTCACTATGGTGCTTTGTGTCTGTGTCACTCACCCCACTGTCCTTCATGCCCCCCTCCCAGTCTCTCCTCAGCATCCCGGGGTCCCCTTTCCTCTCCCGCCACAACAGCAAGAGCAGCATCTTCAGCTACAAGGGCCGATTCCGCGACCCGGGCTCGGAGAACGAATTCGCCGACGACGAACACAGCACGGTGGAGGAGAGTGAAGGCCGCAGGGATTCCCTCTTCATCCCCATCCGCGGCCGCGACCGACGGAGCAGCTACAGCGGATACAGCGGCTACAGCCAGGGCAGCCGCTCCTCGCGGATATTCCCCAACCTGCGCCGCAACATCAAGAGGAACAGCACGGTGGATTGCAACGGCGTCGTGTCCCTCATCGGCGGCCCTCCTTCCAGCATGCCCGGCGGGCGCCTTCTGCCTGAGGTGAAAATAGATAAGGCAGCTCACGATGACAGCGTAAGGAGGCCGATGTGTAGCTAGCGTAGGCATGGCGGCCTTGTCGTCCTCCTCTACTTCCCCGTATGCCGCCCTCCGAGCCGTCTGGGCACCCCGATGCGTTGAGTGTTGGTTTGTCTGACTGCAGACGCCGGCGTCTGTTTTGGGTTCCAATCCCCATGCTTCAGCTTTCCCCTTTCTTCCCTTAATCAGACTTAACGATCCCACCTCCTTTCTCCCGTCTTCCAAAAAAAGGGCTTGGAATGTAATAACCCGCATTACTTCAGGGTGCTGCTCATGGAGCTTTTTGCGGCGTTGGGGATAGGGGGCCAACCAAAACTTCTTGCAAATGCCCTCCACTGTAAGATAAAGTACCTGGGAGCTTAAAGGGAAGTAGAGACAGTCATTTAGCCCTCACTAAAAGTCCTCTTTTCTTCAGAGGAAATGGGGGTACCTGGGAGTACCAACACAGAACTTGCCTTACCATAGAATAGGTTGGGTTGGAAGGGACCTCAAAGATCATGGAAGCGTGGAATGGGTTGGGTTGGAAGAGACCTTAAAGAGCATCCATTTCCAACCCTCTTCCATGGGCAGGGTTGCCAACCACTGAACCAGGCACTAGGTGAGGTTGCCCAGGGCCTGATCCCGCCTGGTCTCGATCGCCTCCAGGGACGGGATGTTGACTTTTTGTCTGTACAAAGAAATACAGAAATCCTGAATGTTTCCATCAGTCTGCAGGCTGTTTGAGCCTACATCCACCTGTGGATCTTTCTCAGTGCAGAGCCTTGAAGTATGTCTAGGGAAATACCTGAGGGATTCTACTAGTTTCAGAGCTGTTACATTTTGAAAGGTTTGATTTTCCAAGGGAAGCTGTTAATATAACAAGAAACTTCTTTAATTTTAATTTTTGAATTTTCCTGGGTTTTGCTTTTTCCTTAATTAGTTGTCTGAATTGGTATTGAGTAACCTTCTAAGTGTATCAGCAACTCAGGAGAGAAACACAGCTCCAAAGTCACAGCTCAGTAAGGGAGGGCTGACGAGAATCTGGAGAAGATCAAAACAGTTATTTCTGAGCAAAGTCTGGTTACCACGCCTATAAATTCCAAGCAATTTTTAAAAACTGTTTGAATTCTTGCAACCTAATTGACCCTAATGAGTTGTGTTAAGCATTGGTTGCTACCACTTTTATTTTTCTTCCCCCATTAGCATGTTAATACAACGTTTTGCTTCAGTATTTAATTATCTTTTTAACTCAGCATGAGCGTGGTAGGAATCGTAACCCGCATGGTGCATGCGTAAAGGAGAAAGTTTTACTTGGCAATCCAAGAACTGCTTTTATTGCTGTTTTCAGGTGCAGATTTTGAAATGAATGCCAATACTATGAAATACTCCAGTGGTAAACCGTAACAGTTGCCTCTCATGAGGCTGGGGTTGAATTCTCACTGACCAGACAGGATGAAGCATAGGCTCTTTAGGAGTCATTGCTTGCCTGCTGTTAGTAGTAGAGTAGAAACTGTTTTGCACTGTAGCAGGGTTCATTAGAAGTGATTCTTAAGGTATAATCCTCCCTTTGCCTGAGGCTGCAAAGCAATGGTATGAGCGGAAATAAGGGCTTGAGTTTTGAATTGACCACTTATGTAAATATCTTCGTCTTCATCATAGAATGGGTTGAGTTGGAAGGGACCTCAAAGACTGCAGAACCATAGGATGGTTGTGTTGGAAGGGACATCAGAGATATCCAGTCCCAACTCCCTTGCCACGGGCACAGTTGCCACCCACTAGATCAGGTGGCCCAGGGCCCCATACAACCTGGCCTTGAGCACATCTAGGGATGGGGCATCCACTGCTTCTCTGGACTGCTGTAGGAAAGTGGAAAGACTAGCAAGAATTAAGATGTTTGTTGATTTTTTTTCCTCTCTTGGCTGTGCCTTGCATATTCCTAGGCTGATAGCACGTAAAACACCAGGAAGATGAAAAGCTCGTATTAATCTGCATATGAATGTTGCAGGGTACGACTGAAATTGAAATTAAGAAGAAACCTGGTGGGTCTCTCTTGGTCTCGATGGATCAGGTGAATGCCTCCTATGGAAGGAAGGATCGTACCAACAGCGTGATGACCGGCTTGACCAACACCCTCGTTGAAGGTAGGTATGGTTTGGAGGTTTGCTTTTGGGTTTATGAGTGTGTGTGGATCGATTGCCCTCTCGTGGTGTGTTTTAGGAAGGCAGAGGACGCATCCACCAGGCGGTTGTGTAGATGCCTCACTCTGCTGTGAGGGTCCACATCTGGTTTCCTTGTGCTGAGCAGGGCTGGACACACGTCTGCCCCGTTTGCCCAAGGGGATGCTGAATGGTGATGTTGGATGTTGTGAGACAGTTTTGGGGTGGCTGGTAGGACTAGAGTGATAGCTGGTTGCTAATGTTGGCCTTCCTTGGACTAGGTAAACTAGGAATATTACACTCAGGTCAGGGCTGGGTTTTTTAGAGCTATACTGCACAATGGAGATATTAATGCATTGTTTTTATCCACACCTGCTCCTTTCAAGCCAACATTAATACAGAAGCATTTATGAGACTTTATTTTACTTGGTTTTAAATATAAATCACGTAGATGTGGAGGCGAAGACAACAAAGAGTTGTAATTTCACAATAATGAATACAGTTATAGGAGTAAGATCATGGTATGGGTGCTCTGCCATCTCCCAAGGGCTGGAGAGACCTTCCTTTGCTTACAGCCATGGGGAGAAAAGGTTTGAGCTGCACTAAGATCTCACAGCTGTGAAAGGAGAAAGGGGCTTCTGCACGATGGAAGTTCTGAAGTACACAGTGCATAGAGATGCAATTTCCAAATATGTTATAGAGGAGCCAGCAAGAACTGGTGAGCAGCAGCCATATGAGGTTGATGATCTCAAATTCCTGCTGTCTCCTGCAATAAGACTGTATGAAAACTAAATATACTTAGAAACAGAGCAAGGCTCTTCTGCTGCTTTCCTCCTGCGCATACGCCTACAGGCTCCAGTGCTACGGTCCTCTTTTTTAACTTTAGAAATTCCAAGGCAACTCAATACTAGGCAACCAGAGAACCAATGAGAAAGGGAGCAGTGGTCCTTTCCCTTCCCATAAAAAAAAACAGAACTTCAGTGGGAACAGCTGTACAGCCTCAATAAAACCATTGCCAAAGTCAAAGAACGATGGGGGAAAGCTCCTGATTTATTTTCTTTCTAAGCACTTGAAATAGGCCAGTTTAAAAGATGGACGCAGCGTCATGTTTGCTTTCTGTACGTGGATGTGTTTTGTCTTAATCAGGTTATTCCTGCTCAGAACCCTTTGCAGCATGATGTCATGCATTTCCTCTTTTAGATCATGCCTGCGTTCAACACAGAATTCATTTAACTTCAAGTTATTTAAAAACTGGCACCGAAGGCAGCTTAGAATCTGCAGCTTTTATTTAAGCCATTTTACCTCGGTCGGTTCTGAGTTAAATATATCCTTTCATTTAAAACAATTAGAGCTTGTCCTGGTGGTCTGCGTGATTGGCCATGGCCATCAACTCCACTGCTTGGTAACTCTTTGTATTAAGCCACACAGCCTGGATTTATTTCTTTGGTTTTGGGTATTGCTGAAGAGAAGGCAAAATATAACTTTGCTGCAAGAAAGTTGACTCATTGTGCAAGCAGAGAGACGGGGGAGAGGTTCAAGACGTACAGGCTGGGAGCATTTTAGCCACGCTGAAAGCCAGGCAGACCCAGCAGTGATAGAGAGGAAGACTGAACTCTTGCTGTTTTCTTTTGTAACTGTAGAGCTGGAGGAGTCCCAGAGGAAATGTCCCCCATGCTGGTACAAATTTGCCAACACATTCTTGATCTGGGAATGCCACCCCTACTGGATCAAGCTGAAGGAGATAGTGAACTTAATCGTCATGGATCCCTTTGTTGACCTGGCCATCACCATCTGCATCGTGCTCAACACTCTGTTCATGGCAATGGAGCACCATCCTATGACCCCAGAGTTTGAACACGTGCTCTCCGTAGGAAATCTGGTAAGATAGTGTTGGTAAATATTCATTGAATCATTGAGGTTGGAAAAGGCCACTAAGGTCACCAAGACCAACCCCAACCCACCCCAGTATGCCCATAACCATGTCCCTCAGTGCCACATCTCCACAGTTCTTGAACTCCTCCAGGGACGGTGACTCCACCTCTCCCTGGGCAGCTGTGCCAATGCATCCCCACTCTTTGGAGAAGAAATATTTCCTAGTACCCAACCTGGACCTCCCCTCTCCAACCTGAAGCTGCAGTCTGTGGCAACTTGGAGATGTTGGGTGCACCTTTCTGGACAAAATCTGATACTACTTAAAAATCCATCCATTAATCTCTGGTATGCCTGAGTAGGTCGGTGAGATTTGTGCTAGTGAAGCTGAGAACTGGGGACAAGCACACGGAGTTGAATAGACCATGTTTGAACTGTCATGATGAATTGAAGGTTCATCATGAAGACTGAAGATCACAAAATGGACAGATGTGAATCTGTGCCCGTTCTTTTCTCTGTCTCTCTCCCAACACTCCAGGTTTTCACGGGAATTTTCACAGCAGAAATGTTCCTGAAGCTCATCGCCATGGATCCCTACTATTATTTCCAGGAAGGCTGGAACATCTTTGATGGATTCATCGTCTCCCTCAGTTTAATGGAGCTGAGTCTGGCGAATGTGGAAGGGCTTTCTGTGCTGCGATCTTTCCGATTGGTATTCATCTTCCAGTCCTTTCTGAATGTTACTATCTTATCTAAAGAAGAGGCAGATTCCCCTCAAAACTCCCTTTTTTCCTGCTTTTGGGGAGGACAGTGGGTGGATTTGTATCATTTTTTTGGTCTCTTCATTCTTCACAGTGCTGTTATGTTGTATGAAATCTGAGCAGCAGCTCATTGCGTAATGCAGTAAGGGATGACTTGGCAGTGTCTTGGCTCAGAGTACTTAATACAGATGTTGATTGACCTCATTAGAACACACCTTTCATTTTCTGTGGTCTCTTGAGATAATTTAACAAGTTAAATTTGCTAGGTTGTATGTGCAGCTTTTCCTTTGCAAATGGAGATCAGTATGTGGGGGAATAACAGAGTACACAAGGCTGAATTGACGGAGGAGTTAAGCATTCCCTATTGCCAATGATTTCAGCAGCAAGAGCAGGAGGTTATGGCTGCATAAAATACTTGATGGCGCTGGTTTATAAAAGTTCTGCCTGATTGTGCCCTTTTTTTAAAAATGATGAAATTAACTATTGTTTTTCTGTTTGTTTTTTGTAGCTGAGAGTCTTCAAACTGGCCAAGTCCTGGCCCACTCTGAACATGCTGATAAAAATCATCGGTAACTCAGTGGGTGCTTTGGGCAACTTGACCTTGGTGTTGGCCATCATCGTCTTCATCTTTGCGGTGGTGGGCATGCAGCTCTTTGGCAAAAGCTACAAGGAGTGTGTCTGCAAGATCAATCCGGAGTGTGAGCTGCCCCGCTGGCACATGCACGATTTCTTCCACTCCTTCCTTATTGTCTTCCGTGTGTTGTGTGGGGAATGGATTGAGACCATGTGGGATTGTATGGAGGTGGCAGGACAGGCCATGTGCCTGATTGTCTTCATGATGGTCATGGTCATCGGAAATTTAGTGGTCAGTAAATGGTTACTGATGGGCTTTATCATTTTCTTCTGGGTGGGATAGAGCATGGGGAGACCGCAGGACTGGGGCAGAACGTGGGGAGACCACAAGTCTAGGGAGTCTCTTCCAGTTTGGTTGGGGTTTTTCATGGCCTTTGATGGATGAACAGTCCTGCTGACTTTGGTAGTACAATGTTCAGGCCGTGCTTTGTTTGGCCTTAGCCACTTGCCCACAAAAACAGCATCCAAGCAGTCTGCAGTGAAAGCTTTTCAAATTTCAGGAGAGGAAGGTCCTGAAGTGCTAAAATAAGGTTGGAGGTTTCTTCTAAAATCTGCTAGTTCAATCCTGCAGTGTTACTGTATGCAAGAAGGCACTGTTGAAATGGCACAGGCTGTCATGTGGGAGCTCAGACTGGATCAGGATGTTTCTCTCTAGACTTGTATACTGTGAGGAAAAGTCTATGGAGGAAAACATAAGCAAGATTGAAGCAGAGTGAATGGTTGCATATCTTACAAGTAGAGTCTGAGCCTTATCTCAAAGGACTTGTTTCTCACTTAAAGGGATTTAAACAAAATGAGCCCTGGGACTACCAGTAGATATGGGCAAGGAAATAAATCTGGGAGTTATCCCTCAAAATGCCCCTGTGTGGCACATTTCCTTTGAGCTTTAGATGGGCCCAAGGTGGAAATCTTGCCTTCACGTGTAGGCTCTGCCAAGTGTTACCTCTTCTCCTTCAGGTGCTGAACCTGTTCCTGGCTTTGCTGCTGAGCTCCTTCAGTGCAGACAACCTGGCAGCAACGGACGACGATGGGGAGATGAACAACCTGCAGATCTCTGTGATTCGCATCAAGAAGGGCATTGCCTGGATCAAGGCGAAAGTGCGTGAGTTCATGCAGGCTCACTTCAAGCAGAGAGAGGCAGATGAGGTCAAACCCTTGGACGAGCTGTATGACAAGAAGGTGAACTGCATTGCCAACCACACAGGGGCCGATATCCACAGAGACATCGATTATCAGAAGAACGGCAACGGCACGACCAGCGGAATTGGGAGCAGTGTGGAGAAATACATCATCGATGAAGATCACATGTCCTTCATCAACAACCCCAACCTCACCGTCCGGGTGCCTATTGCTGTCGGGGAGTCAGATTTTGAAAATCTCAACACGGAAGATTTCAGCAGCGATACGGATCCTGATGGCAGCAAAGAGGTACGTGGTAGTGCTGATTATCCATTCTTGTCATTTGACTTCTGAGCACCTGGAGCATCTTGGGAGGGAGAACTAGATAGTTCCAGTACCAGACTTCTGTTTGCATTATGATGTTGTCTTGCACCCAGAAGCTTCTTGTGCTGGTTGCTTTATGGAGAACCATGCATACTTCTGTATTTACTTAGTGCATTTGGATACGTGATTGAAGGGACCAATTGGATGAGGTATCTGTCCATCCTATTGACATGAGATGTAAGCTGAGTCACCACGAGCTTTGGTGTTTGGTGGGAGCTAATTATAGGTTGGAATGGGTTTTATTTTGTGTTCAAGAAACTGGATGATACCAGCTCCTCCGAAGGCAGCACCATTGATATAAAGCCTGAAGTGGAAGAAGTCCCCGTGGAGGCACCAGAAGAGTATCTGGACCCGGATGCGTGCTTCACTGAGGGTACGTTGAGTTAGATGGAACCTCTGAGCTGTTACTGGGACCCTTATCTGCTGCTCTTACCTTCAGGTTAGGTCTGGTATTGGATTTTAGCTTCTTTTGAGAGCCTTCTTGGGCCCTCCATCACAGCTGGAGTAGGCAGGAAGCATTTGCAGGGTAAGGGCCTCAGAGATGTAGCTGCCATTGCTAAGAGCTAGCTGACTTACATGTAGGGAAAGCTAATCTTTTGCACAGTTAATGCATTCAGTATTTAGAATCAGAAGAATCTGCTTCTGGTTTTGTTTTCTTTTTTCCCCTCCCCTCTCTGTCACTGGCCTCAATGTCTTTCAGCAGCCGATCCTTTACAGGTATTCCCATGGCAAAGAGACTGTAAATGGCTCAAGGTTATTCTATGGGCAGGTTCTCCATTCCTGTCCTGTCAAGTGCATGGATCTCTCACCAAATATAACTAGCTTAACCTGTTCAGGAATTCTTGTTAATTCAGGTTCCCAGATACAGAAATGATGGAAGTAATCCTATAAACCTCAAAAACACACAGAGTTTTAACTGAAACTCAGAATGCTTAATATTATGGGCATCCAAATCAGTTCCAGGCACTGAAAATGTTTTCTCATCCACTACCCAACTAAATGTGGGGCTCACACCTCTTTGTGCATTGTTCCCTTCCCAGGCTGCATGCAGCGCTGTAAGTGTTGTCAGGTCAATATTGAGGAGGGGCTGGGGAAGTCTTGGTGGACCTTGAGGAAGACGTGTTTCCTGATCGTGGAGCATAACTGGTTTGAGACTTTCATCATCTTCATGATCCTACTGAGCAGTGGAGCTCTGGTAAGTGGCATACAGAAGTACGTGTAGCTGGGGGACGTCCACTTGGGAACACTGTGTGTAGGAGACTTGGTGAAAAAGGAAACTGTGATGGTTCTTACTTGGAAAACAACAGACCTGCTTTGTGGTAGGTTCTGTACGAAAGTCTTTCTCGGTGAGTTTGTTTAGTTTAAACCAAAAATGAAGATTCTGAGCCTGGATGTCTGGATTCTGGCCGTATTTTGAGTAGAAATGTACTAATTTGAGATAGTTGCTGCAACTACTGGAGCAGATGTATTGCACTGTGTAAGGAACGTCATCCCGCTGCTCATCTCAGCATTGTTTGAATGAGCTTCTGGATTAATTACCACGTTGACCCATGGAGTAAATCTGGTGTAATGACAGGAGTACCTGGTTCTTCCCCAGGCTTTTGAGGATATTTACATAGAACAGAGGAAAACCATCCGGACCATCCTGGAGTACGCAGACAAGGTCTTCACGTACATTTTCATCCTGGAGATGCTGCTGAAATGGTGTGCCTATGGATTCGTCAAGTTCTTCACCAACGCCTGGTGCTGGCTGGATTTCCTCATTGTAGCTGTATGTATCCTCTCCTCTCTATTTCTGATTGGGAAAAAACATGTTTGTTAGTTAGCAGAATGTTGGGGTAATGCTTTCTCCTGAGAAGTGTCCTAACTGAGTCATGCATTTGGTCTGGATCCAGACCCAGATGTGTGTCCAAAACACGTTGGAGGGTTGAGCCCTTTGAGTATGGAGAGCGTTTCCCGTGCAATTTTGGGATCTCAAGTGCTTGGATTCTCTTAAAAACATTTCACCATATCCAGTTGTGAAGCAGCATTGTAGTGAGTGCCCCAAGAGCAAATAGAATGCAAAAAACCTAAAAGCCTTCCAAGGCTCTTGTTGGGAGAAGGAACATTTTGAATATGATTCATTGATGCCGAGTTGCTGTTCAGCAACATTATCACTCTGGAAATATTTCCGAGTAGGTGGAGGAACTATCCTTGGAATTCAGGGGCAGAAGTGACTCAGGATGTCTACATTTCCTGTGGAAAACTGACTTTTTTTCCAATATATATATATTTATATTACATTTTTTTCTTACAAAAGGCTCTGCTCCCCATAACACCTTTGCTTCTTACACACATCTCGAAGAATATCTTATTTTCTTTCCTCAAAATAACTCTCTCTGTCACTGCCTTAAGCACAAGTGCTAACATGAGAACCAATGCTCGCTGCCACCTATTCCTCTGTGCTGCTTTGGGGAGAGAGTTTCACAAAACAAAATCCTTTGGGGTATTGCAGAGAAGAGCAGCTGCTCAGCAACAGAAATAACACTCGTGGTCTTTATGCTTCGTGTTGTGAGTTGAATTCCAGCTGTTGGGAACGAGCAAAGTGTCATTTACAAATTGCACTGCGTGTGGTTGTGATAGATTTGCAGGGAATGAGCAAGTGCAGTGCCAGCTGTCCATGCAAGGAGCCTGAACTCTCAGTACTCAGGGTAAATTTCTCTTTGCTTGCTCCATAGATGGGAAATTTGCATGTTTTTGTCCACAAAAAATGAATGGGAATTTGAGATGCCGAAAGCTGTAGAATCAGCTGATGTTGCAATGAATGAGCCAAGGCTGAATGTTACTCAACAAAACCTCGGCTCTGCACAGTATCCTGTAGCTGTTAAACATGTTTTATTTTCAAATTCTTTGGTGTGATGTCGATGGGGTTGAGTGGAGTCACGTGGTGGCAGCCGTAACGGATAGAGAATAAGACTTTGCATCATAACAACGCTCTTGAATGTTATTTTTCAGGTTTGGTAGCATTGTCAAATAACTCCTCTTCTGATCCCCAAAGCTTGCTGGGTGTATTTGTGAAGACAAAGTCTTGTTCTGGGTAATCATGATGGCTTCTGCTTTTCAGTCAATCTGGGATTCCTTTGGTCTGACATCGGTGCCTGCTGTGTCTTCTGTTGGAGTGTGCGAGAGAATAACACTGGAAAGGCCCCATGAAAGTTGAAGGAGCCTTTAGACATTTTCCTGCCATTCTGATAGGTTCAGGAATGAGGCGTTATCCTGAGGGGAAGAATCTCTAAAAGTGCGGATTCAGTGAAGTCTGTGTTTTATATAGGGAGTAAAACACCGTGGTTCTGTATAGACCATAGACCCCACAACCTCCAAACACCATTTTACTTTGGTCTCACCCTTAGCCCATTCTTTGGGTGATTCCTTGTAAGCCTTCCCATTCTGCTTGTTTCCAGCATAATTTTTGTGTTCTCACTTTTCTGTGCAATCACAGTCCACTCTTTCAAACTTGATGTGGTGTGGATGTGCCAGGGTTGCACTGCCCTTGGTCCCATCCCATGTAGGCTGGTTTTGTCTCACGAGGGCTTTATTTAAACCCTGGGGATGCCCTTTGTGTTGTTTTTTTTATGAGTATAGCCTTAAAATAAAAAACAAATAACCCAAAACCATATGGGAAAACCAAAGAGCCCCATTGCCTTGTATTGTAGCATTTTGAGGCAAATGCAAAGACAGAAGAAGCACAAAGCACACACAGAGTTAAGCAAGGCAAAATCTGTGTCTTTCCAACATCCCTTTACCAAAGAGATTGAAAATTTGTCCCTATTCTGCTGCCTGGGTGGTGTTAACCACTGTTGTGAAGTTGGTAGAGCTCACGTACTGGTGTTGGATGATGTGCTTGACCCATAGATGGTAAGAGCTTTTCCAACCCATCATACCAGCAGATGATTCTTTAGGTCAGATGGTGCACGTGTTGCTTTACGCCCCTCTGAGCCCTTGGTTTGGTCTTATATATCAGGTGGGAAGAGGATTTTCACAATTGGTGAAGGAAGTCCAGAACAGAGAACAGTAATTCCCCCGTGTGTGTGTTTGTGTTTGAAATCTGGTCCTGGATATTTTTCCTGGAATATGTGGTGTTTCATAAGGATCATCTTTGTAATTAATTTCATATTAGAATTTTAATGTCCACTTTTAAAAAAAGGAGGATAAATGGGAAATGTCCTCTTCTGGGAAATAGGATCAAAACAAAAAACCCCACCAAAACACACTTGCTAGGGGAGGTCTCATGTTTTTTCCATTATTTGTTGCTGTATACTGATGTCTTTTTTTTTTTCCCTTACAAAAGATTGACATTTCTGTTCTTATCTGTGTCTGTAACGTGATGCCAGCCAGAAATGGAAGGTAGTGGGATGCTGATGGGATGGTGTCTGTAGATGCTGTTTGCATACGGCCGAGTCATGCGTAATGCAATCCAAAGAGCTTCCCATGGGCTCACCTGGGGATTGGAGCGCTGCCCTAATGGCACGTGCCAGCTCCAAAAGGGGATGGCCCCACGCTCCCAAGCTCTTGGTCAGTGCAGTTAGAGCCTGGGCTGCACCAGTTGGCCAAAGGCAGCCAGGAATTCATGGAATCATAGTGTTAGAATCACAAGGTTGGAAAGGACCTACAAGGTCATCTAGTCCAACCGTCCTCCTATCACCATTACTACCACCAAGCTACTAAATTCTTCATAGCATCGTTAAGGCTGGTAAAGGTTTCCAAAATCATCAGCCAACCATTGATCCATCCCCACTAAACCACGTCCCCAGGTGCCACATCTCCACATCTCCACAGCCCCTCCAGGGACGGTGCCTCCACCACTCCCTGTGCAGCCCATGCCAATGCATCACCGCTCATTCAGAGGAGAAATTGTTCCTAATATCCAACCTGACCCTCTCCTGGTGCAACCTGAGGCCATTACCTCTCATCCTAAATTCACGAGCGTGGAGCCTGGAATTGATTCCAGGCTGTCAGCAGAATGGGTTGTCTTCATGGCGTTGAAAAAGGGATAGAAACGAACCAGTCCCAGTTCTGCCATCGTTTTGGGATTAGAGCCTGAGCAACCATGTAATCCTGCATTCCACCCATCTGTAAGATGCTGATCTACCCTCACCTTCCCCTGGAGATGTTTCCCCAGTGCTGCTTGGGTTTATGAGCCACCAGAACTGGGATCAGTTGCCGTGGCCGCGTGCCCTCCGTTGGGTGCTCCCATCTTTCGGGGCCGCTCCGCCAGAAGCCAGCTTGGCTGCTTGCTGTACAAATGGAGCTCAGGTGGTGCAGTGTGTGTATTTATCTGTATTCTTTCTCATAGGTACCTTTAACATTTGTCTGGCTTAATTTAATGGGAGCTGCTGGGATCCTGCAGACAGTACAGGGCGAGGGTAAGGTTTTTGTCATCCGTTTGGGCTCTTCCTTCCGACGGACCCCTTTTCTCCGTCTGTGTGTCTCTGCCTCTCTCTCACTTCTCTTTCCCCTATGTTCTTTTCTTATTGCCTTTCTCAACCGCATTATTTCCTTCCAGGTCGTTTCAGTCAAGTGAAGTAGGCAGCTGGTGTCATGTCTTCGGTATTTCTCTATGGGGGCCGCCCAGGCTGGCAGCCGGGGTTGGGCAATCAGGGCTAGGGGACTCGTGCTAACAGTCTGGAACCTTTTTTTTCTTTTTTTTTTTTTT
>JACDJE010000915.1:25026-59868 GCA_016647715.1 Pavo muticus | reverse complement strand
TTTTTTTTTTTTTTTTTTTTTTTTCTTTTTTTTTTTCCTTTTCCTTTCTTCTTTTTTTTTTTTTTTCTTTTCTTCTTTTTTTTCTTTTTCTGTTTTCTGTGTAGGTCTCTTTAGTCAGCCTTATAGCTAATGCCCTGGGCTACTCGGAACTAGGTGCCATAAAGTCCCTTAGGACCCTAAGAGCTTTGAGGCCTTTAAGAGCGTTGTCCCGATTTGAGGGGATGAGGGTAAGATGCCATCAGCAGCTGATCCTTCTGCATGCCCGCGGAGCGGTTTTTTTTACGCATGCTAGAACTGATCAAAACGGGTGGAAAAGAGAATTCCAATCAGAAGTGTGGTGCAGCTGCTGACTCGATCACCTCGACCGTCGATGTCCCCCACCCTGCCCACCGCTGCGCACTCCCCAGTTAAGAAAGGGAGAATGCATCCAGCTGCCTCATTACATTAATGACCGGCCCCAACCACGTGCCATTTGTAGACGATGTTAACACTTGGCTGTTCTCATTGAGCCTGGCTTTGACCTCTAGCATCCGAGGGGGCTTCTCAGCTGTAACTCTTCTATCTAGGGAGAATCACCAGGTGCAAAGAAGCAGAATTCGAACCACCCCAGGCTCTCCGTCGCCTCTTGGTGGGGTCGGATGGAAAGAATCTCTGAGGGGCTGCCAAAAAATGCAATGCAGGGGGGTGAGAGGCTCCAGGAAGGGACCAGCGGGGAGCTCGGCTGCTTGCAAAAACGGCCTTGGTTTAATTCCTCTTGTTGCACCTTGTTGTTCTCGGTCCAGTCTGGCGGTGACTGGAAGCCTTGTCTGGTAGTGAAGCTTTTTCCCTTTCCACTCCCTCCCTTGTACCATGCTTTGACGGTCCCCTGTCCTGTCACTGTGACACGAGCCACGAAGCACAAGCAAAGCATTGAACTTAACAAGCTTTCCTCAAATTGTTAGCCAGATTTGAAATGATTCGAAATTATTTCTGTGTCTTCTGCTGCTTTCCCACTCATATCTGTATTTTGGTGCCTATATATATATTTTTTTTTCCATTTGGGATTGAAACACTCTTAAGAACGTGCAGAAGAAATACATGTAAGTGAAGGGTATGTCATATGGATGGGTTTCCCAGTTGCTCCTAGGTCATTAATTTAGGTCTTTTTCGTTGAATCCCAATTGGCTCACAGTAGGAGAGATTATGAGAGCTAAGGTTATGTTATATATATTGAAAGAGTAGGGGAAAAAAATAAGAAAAAAAGGGAAATAAGTAGCATCTGCACAGTTCTACAGTTCTTTTTTTTGCATGGTCTGACTGGAGGATCCCCCCTGAGCCCTGATTTCCTTTGGATTTGCTCTGCTGTAACTGAGTGCAGAGTGCAGCAGAAAGAGGCCACAAACCGATGGGGAGTCCCCAAATTTTGCAGGAAGTGATCTAAACAAATGAGGGAATAAATCCAAAGAGGGTTATCCCTTCCCCAGTGTGTTCTCCCCCTTTTTTATTTTTACCTTACCAGGCTGTTAGCTTCATGCTAAGCTTCACGATGCAATGCGACAACGCAAGATGGCAATTCCTCCATTGGCACTGAGTGTCCACGTGCCACTTTGTCCCTTCCTCACACCCATTGGGCTCCTCTGTCCCTTTTTGTCCCCATGAGCCAATAATGCTGCGATGCATTTCATCAGGACGGAAGGATTTCGCCCCCAGCACGCAGCCAGCGCTGCTCTAATGAGTTTTGTTGCCACGAAGGCATGTGGTGGTTTTTGCACGTGGTGGTTTTTGCACGTGGTGCTCAGCAGAAGGGCTGCTGTGGGCACATAGGAAATAGTGCTAAGCCTGGAGGTATAAGGAACCCAGTGAGAAGTGCTGATTTGTAATACACAGTCAGGAAATTCCTCGAGTTGGGGATTTTCATGACAGCAAAACTGATGCAGAGCTCTGGCCTCGGGGACCCCATCAGTTACCAGAAACCAAAGGTTTTTTCCTTTCTTTTTGATTTCAAGATGAGTGCTGCTGCACTGTAAAGCCAGAACCATCCTTCAGAGCCAGAGATTGGAAATGCCTTTGCAAAGGAAACGTGCAATGCAGTTCTTTGCTTTTCTCTACTCCATAGTAGTCTGCATTTTAAAGAGTCTGCTCTGCTCTTCAGTTGTTCAGGGAGTCCGACAGTAGTGCTGTGAAACATGCATGCCTTTTTGTCAGTTGCTGGTGTTCAGTCTGTGCACAAAAGCCATGTTCCTTCCCTCAGATCTTCTTCAGTGGTGCATAAATGTCACGCAGTAATAGGCAACGACGTATAAATTTATTTTGGGAGGGTATAGTGCTTTCTTTTGATGCAATGAAGTGGATATCCGAAGCATCTTAGAACAAAGAGGCGCGATGCTGTGCTGTAGCGCATCCCATTTGGACCGTGGAAGCAAAGCCTTGTTATCTCTAGGGCCTGGCTCTAACCTTTGCCTTTTTAACCCTATATAGACAGGGGATGAAGTCGTGAGGTCATTTGCTAATTGTTGCATTGCTGCTAATTGCCTGGATTGCTGCTTTCTTCAGTTTTCCTCCGTGCTGGAGGGCAGGCACTCACTACAGAGCTCACTGCACACGCAGTGACTGCATCAAGCAAACAGATCTGGTGGGACAGGGTCACGTTGCTGTGCCAGGAGCTGTGGTATTGCCCTCTGTGTGCCCAAGCTCAGGCAGAGGGGTTAAAACAGTTTAGACTCTGCTCCTCTATTAAAGGAACCTGAATTAGGAGCACATAATAAAAGATTTAACATCCTGCTGCCCTAACTCAATTGAAAGCCTGGGAGCTTCAGTTTGCTCCCGTGGAGGCCAGGGATGCTGAAGGACGTGGTGCTCCCAGACGAGGAGAGGCAAAAATTAGGGGATGGTGCCCACTGCCGTCTTTGTGTTCGCTGCCATTGGAGGGAGGAACATGGCTTCTCTGTCTTCTTGAGCCTGCCTAGCTGCATGCTCAGCTGTCTGCCTGAGACGACACGGTTGGCCTTGCTTAGTCACCCGGAGACCTTGTGAACAGAGCATTTCTGCCTTGGTCCCGTTGCCACCGAAGTCGGAGCCGTGTTGGTTGGTGACCTCGGTGGGAGCTGGACGTGGGCATCCACGCCATCACAGCCTTGTTTGACAGTGGGGAATGGCCGTAAGGGCCCCTGGCAGCCAAGAGCCACCAAATCCATCAGCAGACGCACCCTCAGATGCGCTCTGAGTGGGCTGCAGTCAGGAGCCAATGTGAGATGACGAAGCCTCGCGAATTAATGCCCCCATCTCCCTTTGGGCGATTAAAATGATGGGAAAGAGCGATCGTTGGCCTAAAGGAGCGACCAATCCAAAACCAAACCCGGCAAATCCAACACTCTGCCCTGTTTTGATTGGAAAACACGGCGTCGGAGGTGGATTTATGAAGGGTTTTTTCACAGCTTGGAATAAGTTCACTGCCAACTCTGTGTGGAGTCAATGCCACCGATCTGTCCGTGGCCTTACCTCCTATTCCCCCCCCAAAAAGTGCTGTACTGATGCTTGCTGTCTCCTGCCTCGTGTTTTGTACTGAAACTTTTTCCCACCCCTTCCAACACAGGTGGTTGTCAATGCCTTGGTTGGCGCTATCCCTTCCATTATGAATGTCTTGTTGGTCTGCCTTATCTTCTGGCTGATTTTCAGCATTATGGGGGTTAACCTGTTTGCTGGGAAATACCATTACTGCTTTAATGAATCATCTGGGGAGCGCTTTGAAATAGAGATTGTTAACAACAAGACAGACTGTGAGGCGCTGATGCCGCCCAACTCCACTGAGATCCGATGGAAGAATGTGAAAATCAACTTTGACAACGTTGGGGCAGGATACCTGGCTCTTCTGCAAGTTGTAAGTGTTGCCTTCATCTCCTCCACAGTAGTGGTAAAAATAGACCTTTTCTCTTGTATTCTCTGCATTTTGTCTGCTTCCCCCTCTCCATGAAATAGAGCATCCCATGGATTCCACCCAACTTTGGGCTGGGGGTAGAATCCCTATTTTATTGTTCATCCATTGGCCTGATATGGGTCTCCCAGCACAACAAGTGGCCCCAGCTCCACTCTTTAAAGGTTGTACCCGATCATCCATGGGCTGACAGTAAACCTGCTCATAAATATGACTTAATATTACTTAAATATTGGTCTTTTCCTTTAATCTATGAGTTATTTTTAAGGGATGTTAAGGGTGCCATTGTGACATAGCTGGCACAAGTCAGACTTGTTTGGTTTTATTTCAAGTGATTTCTGTCTAAGGGAACGTGTGTTTTCTTTGCTAGGCAACATTCAAGGGCTGGATGGACATCATGTATGCAGCAGTAGATTCCAGAAAGGTACAGTGTGTGGCCACAAGCACTCTCACCCCCTAGCAGCTCACACTGCTATTTTGCTTTCTTAAAATCAAGAGCAAAAACGGTGGAGCTGTGTTTATATCTTGTATTTCATTTTGTTATAGCCTGGTTTTTCATTTGCTGGTGTTACCGTGGTAGGTTAAAAGATGCTGAAGCAGATCCCCAAAAGAGCATTTGTTTGGTTGCTTTATTAGGGGCAGGGAAACTCCCGATTGCCTAAAAGTATGCTGAAAAAAGATCTCATTTTGACTCTATGGGTAAGATGTCTTTGAAATGTCATTTCCTTCTCTTCTCATCTCCCATTCAGCAAGAAGAGCAACCCAAGTACGAGGACAACATCTACATGTACATATATTTTGTTATCTTCATCATCTTTGGCTCCTTTTTCACTCTGAACTTGTTCATCGGTGTCATCATTGACAACTTCAATCAACAAAAGAAAAAGATAAGTGCTTGCTGTTTGCTCATGGTGGTCAACACCCATTTGAGGAACGTTGACTCTCCATGCCAATGGGGTTTTTCTGCATCTTGAGGCTGAGGAGCTCCATCCCCAGCACTGTCCCACCCCTCTTAGAGCTGAGAGCTGCAGAACAGCTGTGAACTTAGGCAACCCTAAGCTTTATATAAGAACTCTGCCTAGATGGAACTTCTCCCTAGCATGAATTTGCATGTGTTTGTTTTTTTATTTGCTTTTCCTTGTCTGAAACGTATAGGCTTGAAGTAAGATGTCTTCCTTGCCACTGTCATTTTCAGTATCTCTTTCTGCTCTTCTTACTTGGAAGTCAAGCTAAGGATTTGCATGTATGGAGTGCTTGCTGAATGGCATCAGTTTTAGTAAGAACTCTGACACCTCTGCTGCCTGTTTATCACAAATGAGATAGAGGGGATGAGGAAGGACAGAAATCAATAAAGCTCTATAGGAAAAAATACTCCATTTTCTTTAAGGGAAAATTGGTACATCTTGGGTATTAGTGTAAGTTATTGCGGTCTAAAATAGCTGCCACCAACTTGCCATATGGCAGGTATCCTCATGACTTGCTACTGTGTTCTTCCTTTCCCTTCTGGTGCTTGAACTGATTGTAACCAGTTTTCCTTTTGCCCCTTTACTTTGGAGGTCAAGATATTTTCATGACAGAAGAACAAAAGAAATACTACAATGCCATGAAAAAACTGGGCTCCAAGAAGCCTCAAAAGCCAATTCCCCGACCTCTGGTGAGTACGTTAGAAAGGGAAAAAATGCAGAACAGACTTCTGAAGGAGCTTCAGCTCCAAAAGCACGCTTTGTTCTAACTCGTGCTGGACAGTACATCATAATTTTGTCTCCTCTTAGCACTAGGGTTGGGTCTTGGGCCATATGGTTACACCAGCCAGGACCTAGGCACATTTCCCTGCTTTGTGAAAGGCTTTGCATGGTGAGTTCTGTAGGTAATGCCATGGGTAAGTGATCCTGAGGTCGCTGCTGCAAGGCAGACCTGGCTGCTTCCTCCAGTTGTGAATGGAATCGTCAGCCTGCCTTTGCTCCCACCAAGGAACGAGATGCTGGTAACAGGGCTGCTCATCTGGGATATAAATAATAGCATCTCCCAACCTTTCCCACACACAGATTGGTCTGTGGCTAGAGTGTGCCTTGAAAGCTTCGAAGGGTGCTGAGAAACGATGATGTCCTCGTCCCTGTTTCTACCAACAGGAAAGCAATTTGTTGACTGATGGCAGATTTTTGTTCCAGCCTGTTTGGCTCACGGCCTCTCTCCTGTTGCACAGAACCGCATTCAGGGAGCTGTCTTTGACTTCGTCACTCAGCAAGCATTCGACATCGTCATCATGATGCTCATCTGCCTCAACATGGTGACCATGATGGTGGAGACGGACACACAGAGCAAGCAGATGGAGGACATCCTCTACTGGATCAACCTGGTGTTCGTCATCTTCTTCACCTGCGAGTGCGTGCTGAAGATGTTCGCCTTGCGGCACTACTACTTCACCATTGGGTGGAACATCTTCGACTTCGTGGTTGTGATTCTGTCCATTGTGGGTGAGTGCAACACCCAGTTTTCTTTCTTGGTGTTTGCAGAGAAGGTGCATTCAAATGGAACGTGTAGGTACCCGGACTTCTGGCTTCTCTTTTCACCCGTGGCAGAGTTTGGCAGCTCAAAGTGCCTGCCTTCCTCCCTCTGTCCTGGCATTCATTTCCAGTTGCATGGAGTAAGACACTTGTCAATTACTCTCCTTATCTTTAAAAACAGACTTTTTACTTACCTCCTTGGAATGTTATAATGCTAAACAACCACTGAAAATAGCATTGCAGCACTTCCTACATCAGCATGTGATTTGTGCTCTTGCTTTCTGTTTGGTTGGGTATTGAATCAAGCAGTTTCTTCCAAGAAGTTTTTGTTTTTAGTAGCTAATCTGTGAGATGCCTGTAACCTCCCAAATACAAGTTATACAAGTACAATGTGAGGGTCATTTAAACCTGGCTGGCCCAAGCATGCTGACAAAACCCAATCCTTTTCTTCTTCTTCAGGAATGTTCCTGGCTGAAATCATCGAGAAGTATTTTGTATCCCCCACTCTCTTCCGAGTCATCCGCCTGGCTCGTATTGGACGTATCCTGCGTTTGATCAAAGGAGCCAAAGGGATCCGCACCTTGCTTTTTGCCTTAATGATGTCTTTGCCTGCCTTGTTCAACATCGGCCTCTTGCTGTTCCTGGTCATGTTCATCTTCTCCATCTTCGGCATGTCCAACTTCGCCTACGTCAAGCATGAGGCTGGCATTGATGACATGTTCAACTTTGAGACCTTTGGCAACAGCATGATCTGCTTGTTCCAGATCACGACGTCAGCCGGCTGGGATGGCCTCCTGCTGCCCATCCTAAACCGGCCTCCAGACTGCGACCTGGACAAGGAGCATCCCGGGAGCGGCTTTAAGGGGGACTGCGGGAACCCCTCGGTGGGGATATTTTTCTTTGTGAGCTACATCATCATCTCCTTCCTGATCGTGGTCAACATGTACATCGCCATCATCCTGGAGAACTTCAGCGTGGCGACGGAGGAGAGCGCGGACCCGCTGAGCGAGGACGACTTCGAGACCTTCTACGAGATCTGGGAGAAGTTCGACCCCGATGCCACTCAGTTCATAGAGTACAGCAAGCTGGCGGACTTTGCTGATGCTTTGGAACATCCTCTGCGCGTCCCAAAGCCCAACACCATCGAACTCATCGCCATGGACCTCCCTATGGTAAGTGGAGATAGGATCCACTGTTTAGACATCCTGTTTGCCTTCACCAAACGCGTCCTGGGGGACAGCGGAGAGCTGGATATACTGAGACAACAGATGGAGGAAAGGTTTGTGGCTTCCAACCCTTCCAAAGTGTCTTACGAGCCCATCACCACCACGCTGCGGCGCAAGCAGGAGGAGGTCTCGGCCGTGGTGTTGCAGAGGGCTTACAGGTCGCGGTTGGCGAGGCGGGGGTTCATCAGCCGAAGACCCCTCCCCACCAAAATGGAGAACGGAGGAACAAACAGGGAGAAGAAGGAAGGGACGCCCTCCACCGCGTCGCTGCCGTCCTACGACAGCGTCACCAAACCCGAGAAGGAGAAGCAGCAGCGGGCGGAGGAGGGAAGACGGGAACGGGCGAAAAGGCAAAAAGACGTCAGGGAATCCAAGTGTTGAGACAGAACGCTGGGATTGTACAAACCTAGGAAAAAAAATATATCTATATTTGCAAGTGGAAAACAAAAAAAAGAGATTGTTTACAAACTTGGTGAAATATATCCATACAGAACAGCTGTGGAGACACTTAACCCGAAGATCTTATACCAAACATAGTCTGCTTTCCTGTGTGACAGCGTTGCATCTAAAGCAGTGACCTTCCACCTGTTTAAAGGACCCCTGTGAACAAACATTTAAGACAAAACAGGGAAAAAAAAAAAGAAAAAATATGGATTTTCTATTGTTCGGGCAGGTGGATACTGCATGTTCCACATCAGTCAATGCAACTTAGGACAAACAAGCGAAATAAAACACACACACACACAAACACACACACAGAAATAAAACCCGCTGCTGGGATTCATATATTTTCCAAAGCAGCCAAAAAATGGATTTTATTTTCCCATTTTGTTGGTTATTATTGAAAGAAAACCCAGAAGTCACGATGTTAAGGGGTTTGTTCATGCAAAAGTAGATTTGCATTTAGTTAAGCAGCAAAACAAAACAAAAAAAAGGAAAAAAAAAGAGAAAAAAGTGAAAACAAGTGAAACAACAAAAAAAGAAACTAACCACCCATTTAGCCCATGCCATTTAATTAATTGTCATAGTTTATTTGATATTTATTATCTGCATTCTACTTTCTACATGGGCTTTACTTGGTTTGGGAGATGGGGTAATCGGGAACCTTCAGCCTGCAACCAGCTCAGGCTGAGCCCCCAAAAATAAAAGTGCTCGTTCAATGCATAGAAACGATTTGCATGATGGCATGCTGTGACCAGGAACCATGCATGAGGAACCATTAAACCACAAGACACTCAATAATCTGTCCACAGCAGTGTGTTAAGCCATAAATTCGAGGCACTCCACTGACTTACCGTACACTGTATTGGGAGATTAACAATAATTGTGCCCTTCACCGGTACTGACCCGTTCTCAGCAATCTTTCATAGACCTGCCAGTAGGAAACAAAAAAAAAAAAAAAGAAATGAAACAAGCAGATGAAATCCGTGTGTGTATGTTTGACGACGTGTCTTTCTTTTCCATCCTGCCATCTTTTTGCACACCGAAATAGAACTCAACTCAATGCTGCTCTGGACCCAGTCCAAGGGGAGACGTTAAGAACTGGGAATGGCTTGTTCTACTCTTGTCACTGTAAAACCAAAATCTAGGGCTCGAATACCAGTCAGCACGTTGATTTGTATCCTGCAATAGTTGTCGTTAGCATTAATTACGATTCTGCCTCCATCCTGCAGCGTAGACACGCTTGTTTTGTTTTTTAATTTAGGGATAAGTGCTGAGGACCATAGCATCTGCTGGTAGAGATAGGGGGAGCTGGCAGCGTACAGCCCCCCAGTAGGGCTGGGGAAGGGGACATCACTCAGCTGTGCCATGGCCGTTGGGTGGAGGGGATGGCTGGGAGCTCCGAGCCCCGTCTGCTCCTCCATCAGCACTGCGTGTTGGCGCAGCACAGTTTGGTTTTCTTGCTTCCGTAGCCATAGCGATTTTTATTGTGATTATTCTGCTGTCGGTTGGTTGTTCTGGATTGCTTTGTCTTTCTTTTTTTTTCCCGTTTGTTTCAAACAAAAGGCAGCATGTGCCCGTGGTCAGTGGGAAAGCACCAGCCCGGGGGTGCAGGGGGAGAGCCGGGCGCCAGGTGCCTTCACCTCCTTCCCATTTCTTCCACTTCCATCGAGTGGCGAACTCGAACGGCCCTGCAGGGTGGGTAGGAATCAGAGCTACCTCTTGCCTAGTCTTCTCGCTGCAGCAGCAACCGATGCCACAGAGGAGAAGTCCCAACGTTTCTTTTTTCCTAATGACCGCAGCGTCCTCGGCACCCAACCGCCGCTCAGTGGAGGTTCATTCTTCAGGGCCAGGATGGGTTTTCTTCCAGGGTAGGAAGGGCGGTGATGGCTGAGGGCCGAACCAAGGGGACCCCAAAGAGTGGGAGAACCAGGACCTGGCGGTGGCAGGAGGCCGGAGGTTGGCATCATCTCATGGCCCACGCAGGGTACCCAGCGCCGTGCCCGCCGCGATGGCCATGGAGCCGTTCTGCCGCCCCAGGAACACGGCGAGGAACCTTTTCTATCCCGTCAGCTCTTTGCCCCAGTTGCTCCTAGGATATGATGTATAATAAAACAGAGAAAACATACATATGTACAGGCTACATTGTAAACAGCACAAGAAAAAAAAAAAATAGCTGAAAAGTGTGGTTGAACTTTTTAAGAGAATATTATAAATACTGTAATATATCATTTTATTTTATCAGCATGCCTTTTTGTAAATACAAAGAACTACAAAAATAATAGAATGGCTTCTGGCTTATGCCACTGTCCATGTTTATTTTTATTTTTTTAATATCTTTCTGTTTTCCTTAGACTTTAGATAGCCAGTAAATGTCCCCCAAAGAGAAGAAAAAACGAGAACCAAAACCCTACCCCCCAAAAAAAATAGATTTAAACAACAAAAAAAGCTTTATTGCAAATGGTCTTTGCAACAGCAAAAGTATATATTTTTGGGTTCCAATGTGCAATAAGTCGACCACTTCTATGCAAGATTTGGCTAAACTTCATAATTGTTCTTAAGCTGGGCTATTGACTCGCAGGTGAAGCTTGGTGCGATTAGCGTTCATGCTGGCAATCCCATTCAGCTACTCAATTCCTTCTAAGGGAAATCCCTTCAAACTCTGTATATATATTTATTTTTTTAAAACATTAGATCCGTACTAAAGGTGAGAGGTCGGTGGTGGCGTTAGTTGGTGGCAAAGGAACAGGAACGAAGGGTTTCTTCCACTGTTCTTTGGCTGAACGGAAGGTTTTGGGTTTTTGGTGCATTCTCAACCTCTTCGTTTCCTGCTCGGGGCAGACAGTGCCATCAGCCACTGCAGCCAATGGATCTGCGTTTCTGGACATCTTCACTGGGTGAAGCCAAGGACAGAGGGGAAACTTTGGTCCAAAAGCATGAAGGACGTCGGTGTCTGAAGTCAAAGGCGTACACGGGATTTATATTCCAGATTCAGGGTTATGGGAACAAAGCTGAGGGTGTTGTTGTCAGTGGAAAGGACGTAGCCAAAAAGCCAAGACTACAGCAAGTAGCTCTCTTCCCTCCCCCCGTGTCCAAGTCCTCCCTTTTTGGTTCATTTGTTACTGTGTAAAAGAGCAGAGGGGAAGGGCAAAAAGGAAATACCAATTCAAGCTGCTTATTCACTTTTCCTGTTCACCTTTTTTTAAAAATATAGAAGCCAATGTTGAACAACAAGAAGAAAAAGAGAAATTAAAATAAAACCATGATGTTAGAGGCCACACCCGAGTTCGGATTATTTAATTTTCCGCCGCAAAAAAAAAATAAATTGTTAAAGCTGTAAAAGATCAATAGTGAAGATTAGTGTATTAGAAATTGCATGGTGGCTCATAATGATCTTACCCAACATGATTAAGGATTACGTTACTATAAGCCAAAAGACAATAAAATAAATGTTACCCTTTTCACTGTACAAGGTCGGGTTGTCTCGGTGTCCCAGTTATTTGCCTGGTTGTCCTCTCCATCCTTCCTCCAAGGTCTTCTTTGGTTTGGTTCGATGTTAATGCGATGATGACCGCAGTGAGATGTTGGGGTTATGTTGGTCCATCGTCTCCCTATGGGAGCTCTGTCCTATGCCACATTGAGGACGTCCCTGGGGATGGGCTCGCTGGTCACGGGGCATTACGTGCCCATGTCCCCAGCACTCCCTGCCCTTGGCCGTGCAGCATCAGTGTGGCTGGACAGCTCCAGAGCAAGGGACACCCAACCAAGGATGGTGCCCATCACCCATCCATTGGACTTCCTGCAGGGCCACCTCTTTGCTCCCTGCTCGCTCCAGGAGCTCAGATCCCACGTTTGGTAACAAAGGGACAGCGAGGACTGAACCCACGCATGGCACAGGGCCATAGAATCCCCCCAAGGTTCTGCTGCATGGCGTTGCTGCCTGGCCCCAGAGGGGGATGAGGTTTGAGATGCACACGAGCTCTGTGCTTTGCTTCTCCAGGGGTTAGGATCTAACCTGGAGTTGTTGCAAGGCAAAGGGCCGAGTGAGCACTTTGTAATAATCAGTTCTCCTAGTAGAGTTTTGGTGCATTATTCATCAGATAGGAATATCTAATACTTGTAGGTCTCTGTTTGGCTAAGGTTGGTGCCTTCACTCTGCTCCCAGCTTGGTCTGAACACTGTTTCTCCCCCTGTCACCTCCAGGTTTTATTCTCTGCTGTTTTACACAAAGAAAGGAGGAGGATGGAACTGGCTGGGCTGGGAGGGAGGAGGAATGCCTCCGGGGAGAGCAGTGGGACGGGCGCTCCATGTCTGAACGTTGAGTTCCTTTGTACTGTACATCTTTTTACTTTGGAATTTGCAATAAAGAGCTCTGTCCATCTGATTTTAACTCCTTCTGCTGGGTGCCCTGTCGTTCTGTTCCCCTCACGTTAACAGAGAGCATTCGCCACCAAAAGCAACGTGCGAATTCACCCTGGTGTCCGGGCAGCTCTGGGAATGGGGAGACACAAACTCCTCTTTCTGCCCCAAAAGCACAGGAAGCACAACAGTAACACGGCCTAAGCCTGGCCAGGGATGTGGCACTGAAGCAGTGCATGCAGGGCCGAGCATTTTGGGATTGAGGTTGGCCATTTGCAGAAGGTGCACTGAGCTGCTGCAGTGCAGAGGCTGCTCCTGGCTCTGTAAAGAGTTCTGCAAAGCCCTCAGCCCAACCAAGCGGTCACCGTTGGAGTAGAAACCAAAAGCTGCTCATTCCCCAGGCAGAGGGAAGACCCCTACAGAGACTTCATAGAGCAATGCTTGGATCCAGTGTGTCCCGAGACAGCACCTGAGCCCATGTGGGACGAGGAAGTCCCCATTGCAACAACCACACCGCTTCAATGTGGAGCTCACCCCAAACTCAGCGGGGCACACTCAGGCTTTTGGAGAGGCCAAACTGCACTCGTAGAAACATCCTGCTGTAACTGCTATGCGTGTGCTCCATGATATTCCTCTTCACCCAGAAACACACAGCACTCCCACGAGCCCTGAGCAGCAGCACAGGGCCAGCCCTCATTCCGCTCCAGAGTTAACACTGCTGCCCTTTGCTTGGGGCTGGCAGGGACGTGGCGGCCGACTTGCCGCAGCGCAGCAGATGGCAAAGCAGCGTCCGGGAACAGCGGGGCGGCCGTGCAGCTCTGACCTTCCCTTCCTGGAAGGAGCAGCCCTGAGAGGAGCAGTGCTGTGCCAGGAACCCACAGTGCTGCTGCTCCAGGAAACAGCACTCTCTGAAGGGAAGGAGATACAATTTCGTTTAAAAAAGCACTCTGTAGTTAACTGCTTCGCTCGTCTTTTAAAGGCATCGTCGGTGCGACTCGGCCTTTTCTTCCTTCTCTAACGTTTTCCATTTGGGTGGATCGGTGCAATCTGTTTCTTGATGCAAAGTAGAGGTTTTAATTCTAATGACAGCATTGCAGATGGTGGAATCAGATCCGGAGAGAAAGACGTTTCATTACTGCAGAGAACTTCCTGAGAAATGGAGACAAACATTCAGACATGACATAACAGCAGCTGAACAACAACTGCTCCCAAAACAAAGCTCTGGGAGAGCAAAGGTTGCTGAAATGCTGGAGTTCAGCAGGAGGGGATTCCTGCACGGCTGGGGATGTTCCCACGTGGGGAAGGAACAATTTCCCCATCCCCTTCCCAGGCATCCTGAGAGCATCACGGCAACAGCTGCAGCAGAGAATCCCCATTGGGGAGAAGGGAAAGGAGAGAAGAAGAGCTCAGAGACCCCATGCAGTGCTTGGGGATTGCCAATCCAGGGGATCAGAGACCCAACCAAGGCGTTGGAGACCCTATTGGAGGCTGGGAGACCCCACTGAGGACTTGGAGACCCAACCAAGGCCTTGTTGACCTCATCCAATGGAGAGCTCCAAGGGCTGCAGTGCTGACGTGGCCAAGGGAGCTTAGCCTGGCTCCATCCCTACCCAAGGACATTCCAACAGCCAGTGACAGTTCAGAGGAGATGCCCATTGGACATCCACGTTTGGATGCTCAAGGCGACCCAAGCCAAGGACAACACACAGGGCTGCTCCCTGGCTCCACTCCACAACTCTTTATTGGCACATCTTCCCACCAGCACCTGATGGTGATGCTCCAGTTCAGTCCTGCCCCCACCTCAAGAGGTGACCGAGCCCAGTGCCCAGTGACAGGAAAACACAGTGATCAGAGCGACGAGGATGGAGGCAATAAACCCCCCGAGGATACCCGAGAGCACGGGGCCCACCCAGCCCAGAAGGCTGCGGGTGTAGGGAGGGGGCGGCCGCCTCTCAAAGCGCAGATCCCCCATATCCCCTGCACCCCTCCTGCTCCGTGCCATGCCGTGCTGCTCGCCCTGCAGCAGCAGTGAGGAGGTGAGGTGCTGCACGCTGCGGCCGTACTCCTCCACATTCCTGCGCAGCTCCAGGCTCCGGTCCTGGTTCAGGTTTTTCCCCAGCTCCCGGGCTATGTCGGGGCGCCCGATCCGGCGGAGGCTGCGGGCCAGCTGGTCCCACGATGTCACCTCTCCCTCCGTTTCCAGCCACCTCCGTAGAGCCTCTGAGCAGCCAGGGTGGTGGCGTGGGATGCGGGGATGACTGCTGTCCTCTGGGTTCTGCTCCGGTCCCCTCATGTCCTTGTTGGGTCCCATCAGCTGCCCCTGGAGCTGGCGGCACTCAGATGGGGACAGCAGCGCGGCGATGCGGGCCATGGTGTGACGGCCAACGTTGGCTGCCACTGCGTCCTCACAACGTCCACCCACTGCCACCAAGAGCAGGATGAGCCCCGCAGGTGCCAGCATCACTCCAGCACCCATTGCCATGGCAATGTCTCCAACTGACATCACAGAGTGGCACATTCCAGGGATGTGCCTCAGTCCCTTCCCAGCACTGAGCATCTCCTGGGCTCAGCTCAGCCCCAGACCCACTGCTCCCCCAAATTCAGCACAGGGACAGCCTGGATGGGTGCCCCATTCCCAACAGAGCAGCACCAAAAACCGCTGTTTAAGAACCGTTTGGTCAGTGCTCTCAGACACCGAGTTTGATTTTTGGGGGTACTGTCTGGAGCCAGGAGTTGGATGCAATGAACCTTATGGATCCAACTTGGGGTGCTCTACGGAAGAGCCGAGAACCTCATGCTGTCTGCAAAGTGCCTCAGGGCACCTTCGCCACTTCCAGCAGTGTCTGTCCATCCGTCTGTCTGTCCATCCGACTATCCATCCGTCTGTCCGTCCATCCACCCGCCCGTCCCTCCATGACGTCTGTCCGTCCGTCCTTTCTCCGTAACCACGAGGTGGCATTGCAGCTCCGGCCACAGCCGCCTCCCATCGGCTCACGCCGTTCCCATCCCGTTGCTGCAGCTCCGCTTTGCGCTGCGCTCCCAGCACAGCCCGAGTGGGGCAGACCCAAGAGCAGCGCTGGTGCCCCGGGGGAGGGATTTCCCCAAAGATTGCAGCTGTCACACAGCCTTAACGAGACCACTTTTTCCACTCATACCTTTGTATTTGCAACACTCACCTCCCCCCCCTCCCAAACTGCCCCTAATGAGTGGATATGGAACACCTGGACCCCCTCAAATGAGGACTGGGCACACCTGGACCCAAACTGCCTCTATGGAAGGGATGGGGTAGATCTGAGCCCCAACTGCCTCCAATAAGGGGCATGTCCCCTCTCCCCTAAGCTGTCCCCTATTAATGGGATGGGGCACTCCTGGACTCCCCCAGAGCACCCCTAGCGAGTGATATGGGCACGCTTGGACCCCCTAGACGGCCCCAGTAATGGGGCAAGGCTCATCTAGCCCCCCAACAGCCCCTAATAAGGGGATGGGTACATCTGGAACCCCCCAGCTTTCTCCTGCTCCAGGGCACACCTGGACTCCCCAAACCACCCCTAACAAGGGATGGGGCACACCTGGACCCCCACCCACTTCCCCTCATTGCGATGCTTTCTTCTCCTGCAGTGCCCCCCGTGCCCCTCTGTCCCCCACAACATCCCCTTGTCCCACCCTGCACTCCCACCCACCCATACCCCCCAGTTTGGGGCTGAAAATGATGGGATTGGGCAAAAGCTGGTGCCAAAACCGTGGGATCTCCGGAGGGTTTTCGTGTAATCTCTTTAATACTGTGTAATACTTTTCTTTTTAAAATACAGTATTTCTTGAGGTAGACCATTACAGCTCAAAAGCATTTCTTATTTTCAGACATCAATAAGACATGAATTAAATATTTTCATGTACAATACGTTGCAAAATGAGGTAGAAATGGTTACAGAGAGTGTACAAAGTCAAATAATGATAATTAATAATAATAATTAAAAAAAAAAAAAAGTCTTCAGGAATCCAGTACCACTTTTTGGAGGAGATGGGGAGGAGGCGGAGGTGCATCCCCATTAATGCCCTTTGTGCACGCGTGCTCCCGTGCACACTTCAATGGGAAAATGAGAAAAACTGGGGGAAAGCCCCCCAAAATTGGCTCCTTTGGCATCCTGAGCACTGCGGGGTGGGAGCACCCCATGCCCCCAATGCTCTTCTCCTGCTCTGCGTGCGCAGACCCTGAGGTTCGGGGGGAGACCGACTCCCAAACACAGTACATAGCACTAAAAAAAAAACCCAACGTTATTATTATTATTATTTTAAAGCAGAAAATAAAACAAAATAAACCCACGGACGAAAGGAAGGCGAAAACACAACGACCCAACCGGACGGGGCGTCAAGGAGGGAGAAAGGCCGAGCCAAAAAGTGGTGCTGGGGACAGCTCCGGAGCCGCGGCGCCGCAGCGCCCTCCGCCCAACGCCGCGCGGGCGACGGGAAGGAAAGCAAAGCGAGACGCCAGGAAAACGACGGCATAGCAGATGTGAGAAGCACCCAAAATACATTCAACTTTCATCTTTGTAACAGCTTCAAGTTTTGTTATGGGGTCCGTTTTTTATTTTTCCTTTTTTTTTTCTTCTTTCTGTCACCCTTTTCTTTTTTTTTTGGAAGCAAATGCACGAGGCAGCTTTGTCCGACCTCTGCAAACCCTTAAAATCTCTCTCTTTTATTTTTCGTTTCTGAGAAGATTAAAAGAGTTTGGAAAAACACATTCTTTTTTTTTTTTTTTCCTTTTTTTTTTTCCTTTTTTTTTTCCTTTTTTTTTTCNTTCCTTCTTTTTGTTTAATGCTGAGGTAATTCATTTCCTGAGTAGTTAAAAAGAAAACAAAACAAAAACACAAAAAAAAAAAAAAACCAACCCAAATAACTACATACCTTACAAAAATAAAAACGAAGTCTAGTATATTAAACAATCTACAGCATTTTACTCCAAAGCCCTGGGTTCTGCGATCCCCCCGCCTTCCCCTCCCTGTGCCGCTTCCTCCATCGCTGTGGTCAATGTTTTGGTTGGGAGAAAGTGAGAAGAAGGAAAACCTCTGCACACAGGCACAGGGGCTTGTGCATCGATCCACAGAAAGCTTTAGTTGTGGCGTGTTTTCAGCTCTGCTCATTGCAGCTGAGCAACGCGATCGAGCTGTGGATGTCCGCTGCACGGGAGTTGGAGTGGATGACCCCTAAGGTTCCCTTCCAACTCACCTGATTCTATGGTTCTGTGATTGAGGTGTGGATGTTCATGGCATGGGAGTTGCACTGGATGACCCTTAGGGGTCCCTTCCAACTCAACCAATTCTATGGTTCTGTGATGGAGATGTGGATGTTCACAGCATGGGAGTTGCACTGGATGACCTTTGAGGGTCCCTTCCAACTCAACAACTCTCTGGTTCTATGACTGAGATCTGGATGTCCCCTGCACAGGAACTGGAGTGGGTGACCCTTAAGGTTCCCTTCCAACTCAATCAACTCTATGGTTCTACGACTGAGATGTGGATGCTCACTGCATGGGAGTTGCACTGGGTGACCCTTAAGGTTCCCTTCCAACTCAACCAACTCTATGGTTCTATGATCCTATGGTTCTATGGTCTGGAAACGGCTGCAAGGGGAGGCGGGTGAACAATAAATAGGTTATCCTGAGTTCAACGAGCGACTGCTTCAGAAAAACAAAGGACCAAAAAAGCCCAGTCCTATCAGAAACCCTAAGAAAGAGGTATGTTGGTTGTCGCCAGGTCTTCCCGGTCAGTGCCTGGACCCGTACATCTTATCCCACTCGGCAAACAAGTCCAGCTCCTTCTGGGAGGCGGCAGGGCGGACCTTGCAAAAGGCCTTCTCAAAGTCCTTGTAGGAGGTGGGTTGGATCTGGCCCGGCAAGCCATGCAGCGTGGTGGCCCCGGCGTGCTGGCAGAGCTGGATCAGCTCGCTGCCCGAGAAGCTCTCAGTGTGCTGTACCAGGGAGGCCATCTCCCGCTCGCTCAGGCAGGAGCTCTGCTGAGCCAGGGCGTGGTGGAGGATCTGCCGCCGGGCGATGCTGTCCGGTGGGGAGATGTAGAAGCGCTTGGCAAAGCGCCGGTGGGAAGCTTCATCCATGCTGCTGGGCCGTGAGGTGGTCCCTATGATGACCACGTTCTGCTCGGCCGAGGTAGCTACGTTGTCCAGGTAGGAGAGGAGCTGCGACTTGAGGTTTCCAGCCTGGCCGCCATCCTGGGCCACCAGCAAGGACTCCACCTCCATGATGAGCACCACCGAGGGCTGCCGGCACTTGGCCACAAAAAAGACAGTCTGGAGGATCTTCTCGGCTTCGGCTTTCCAGGTGGTGAGCAGGGCGGTGGCGCTGAGCTTTAGCAGCGTGGAGCCCAGCTGGGTGGAGATGCAGCGGCTCAGGAGGGTCTTCCCAGTGCCGCGGGGCCCAAACAGAAGGATGGTTCGGGGCAGCCTGCTCGCCCCGGTGTAGGCACCAGGCCGCAGGATGGGCCACACCAGCTCCTCCTCAATGGCCGCTTTGATGGAGACCTGCCCGGCGATGTCCGTCCACTGCACGGGCGGCCCACGCTCCACGATCTTGGTGTTCACCAACTCCAACACCAGTGGGTCAACGTTTTTGGGTTGCTCCTCCACTGGTTGGCTGCTGAAGACGGGTGCTTTGGGTGGCAACCTCAGTGGGAAGGGGTGTCCCGGCTCGGCTGCCCGCTCCCCATTGGCAAGGGGAGGGCTGAACTTCTCAAAGGACTCCGTGGGTCGCAGTGGGGCCTCCCCAGCTCCGTAGGGTGGTGAGACCACACTCTTCATCGCCTGCCCGCCATATTTACTGCTGTGCTCCTCGGCACTGCCGGCCGGCCGCTTGCTGGCACTGGGGAAGCCGTTGCCTCGGCACTCACCGTTGTCCGACATGGGGTAGGGGGACTTTGGCTGCTCGTAGCTGTATTTCCGATATCTGCCCTCTGCTTCATCCTCCCCACCTGAGATATCGAAAGCTTTCCTCTTCAAGGTGCCCGTCACCTCGGTGCCCAAGGGTGGCACAGCCAACGAAGCCAACCCGGCGGCTTGGTAGCCGTAGGCCGGCACCACAGATGGGCGAGTGGTGGGCCCGGGGGCCGGCAGTGGGGTGGGCGCCGCGATGCCTGAGGGCAGGTAGGAGGCGGAGGGATGGGGCGGGTGGATGGCTCCATAGCCTGGCTGTGTGGCGTAGCTGCCCGAGGCGTAGTTGTAGACGGGGCCAGAGGAACCATAGCCCGGCACCAAGGCGGATGAGGGGTGTGTGGGCTGCAGGAGCCCCGAGCTGTGCAGGGAGGGTGGGTGCGGAGGGGCAAGTGCTGTGCTGGGCTGGCCGCAATAGCCAGAGGGCAAGTAGGTGCTGCCGTAGCCCGCAGGGTACTCCTGAGATGAGCCCAGCCCGCCGGAGCCAGCCGCTCCTCCGCATGAATTCCCAGCATAGATGGGATCAGCGAGGTTGGCCGACACCACCGGGGAGCCGGCGAGCCCCAGCGGAGCGCTACCGGCCGGCACGGCTGGCGGCACCACGGCCTTGGCACCGGGGAGGCCATCGTGGATGGGTGTCAGTGGGTAGGCGCCGTCGGAGCTGTGAGGCACAGGCCAGGGCTCACCATCCCCTTTCTGCCCGTTAACGGGCCCGAAGGCACCATCCCCATAGCCGCTCAGCGCCGGGCGCTCGTAGGGCGCGTCCAACACCCCCGAGTACTTCTCGGCGTACCTCTTGAGGAGGTTGGAGGCGGTGAGCGCCGAGATGTCGTCGTTGGCCCAGGCGTAGTTGAAGCGCTGGCGGGTGCTGGGGTAGAGGTCGGACTTGTGGGCTGGTGAGGAGGTGGTGGAGGAGACGTCGAGGTGCTGCTCTGGCCACTGGTTCAGGGACTGGGCATGCTCTGGTGACCAGTGCATCTTCGACAGACCTACGGGTCACAGGAATCGTGGTTTCAGTAAGGGTGTCAAAGACCTCCAGGATCATCAAAGTCTAACCCATCAAGCCATGTCCACATATCCCCAAGTGCCACATCTACAGCAGCGCGAGACCACCAAAACTGGGACAAGTGCCCTCCTGCACTGCTCAAAACCCACCGTACCACCCTGCCCCCCTGGACCATGTTGCATCTCCTAATCCCGATCACAGAGAATCATGGAATTACAGAATTACAGAAAGGTGTGCATTGGAAGGGACCTTCCAGATTGCCTACTTTCAGCCTCTGTGTCCTAAATTACACACTTACAGCCAAAAATCCCCCCAACCACCCTTTTGCATCATCAATGCAAACACCTTGAGCCACTGATGCAGTCACTCCCAACAAGCACTTCAGAGCAATCATCCAGATCAAGCTTTGATGGTCACATCACCCAACAGAAGACAACACCCACATCGTCAAACCAACCCACCACCCAACATCATCACACCAACCCACCACCCAACATATTAATTACATCTGGTGCATTAATAGCACTTGGCAAATTCTTAGCAATAAGAGAGCACAGACAGCTCCGCAGCAATGCAACGGGGAGGATGCAATGGGGAATGGAGCAGTCCCATGCAACCCCACGCATCCCACACGTTCCTGCTCAGGGAACAAAGCCCAGGTGGGAGCTGTGCATCTCCCCAGTTCCCAAGGCAGCTGGGGACGTGGGCTTGCACTGCACACACATGGAAGCACTGTCCCACCTGGGCCTGCGTCCCTCTGCTCAGCCCCTCACAGCAGTGCACGTCCCTGCTGATGATTCTCAGGGAAGAAAAGGCAGAAGAGCCAGGGCAGCCCCCAGCCCCATTGTTATCCGCCGTGCTGAGCCCCCCAGCAGCCCCCCCAGCCCCACACAAAGCTGCAGTGGGAGCAGGAGGGCCCTCGCGCCCCATTCAGCCTTTAAGCCACTTTGTGACCGCGGCACAATTAGATTACTTAATGCTTTAATTGACTTATATGGCATTTGTACTTCCACTTTGGATATCAAACTTCCACAAGAGGATTTAAATGGCAGCTTTGCGTGGCTTTATCCTCCACCCCCCCCTGCATTTACTCGCCATTATTAAAGTGCTACCGATAGATAAACGCTCGGCCAGAGCCGGTCTGCAGGAAAGGGCCTTTCCATTGAGCACAAAGAGAGCACTTCCCAGCAAAGCTCTGCTCCTGCTGCAGCTTTTCCCCTGAGCTGTGCATGGGCAGAATGGGGTGGTGAGGGCCGGAGGGGAGCAGAGGCACCGAGGAGCTGTGGAAGGGAAAAATGAGGCTTTGCTGAGGAGTGAGACATTACGTAGAGGTGTGTTTTGGGGGGGACTGAAGCACCACGAGTTTCCATCCTTGCTCAGTGCTGTGGCACCAAACAGGGATATGCTTTCTAGATCAGGACCCAGACGGTTGCTGAGCTGCAAAAAAAAAAGCAGGTTTGGGCCTCAGAATGCTCCCTATGGGTGCTCAGAGCCCCCTCAGTGCTGGGAATGCCAAGCAGAGAAATGCAATTTGCTTTTCCCCCTATAGTGTGGATGGATGCCAGCACCCAAAGCCTAAAAATCCACGCTTAAAGGAAGAGCAGTGATTGCTTTGCAGCGCCCCGAGGAGGGTGGGCAGCCCCGGGGTCCCAGCTCCATCCCAGGGCAGCAAAGCAGAACCCCATGGCACGAAATGCAGCCGTGCATCAGCACTGCAGTGAGCAGAGCACGGAAGGGCTGCAAAACCCGGCTGCAAAACCCGGCTGCAAAATAAGCCCTTCAGCGCGCGGCGCAGTTGGGAAAGGGAAAGCAAAGCCATGCGAACGCCCTGCAAACCCGGCGGAGGGGGAGGGCCGGTGGGACGGGGAGAAGTTGTCAGGGGGCCGCGATGTGACGTGAATGAGCGCTCGGAGCGGGGACAGATGTTTCAATGCTCCCCTTGGCAGTGTGAGAAAATTACTGTCCAGTGACCAAATGGCACGGCCGGTTCCCACCCTCGCTGCTGCCCCATTATCCACAGCGCAAGACAAAGGCGGGCAGGGGGGGCTGGGCAGGGGAGAATCCTATTGTTCCCTCCCGCCCTAATTATGGAAATCTTGTTAATCTATTCAGCAGCGGCTCTGAAGTGGGCTTTTGTTCGGGGCCCTTCTTGCTGCGCGCAACCGGGGCGCAGCGCCGAGGGTGTCCCAGTGGCGCAGCGTTGGGGTGCGCTCCCCCCACGTCCCCTCTTGGGGGGACCTCGTGCAGCTGTGGGTGTCAAACATGTGTGCACAGCACGGCTGTTTGTGTGTGCGCGCATTGCTGCTGCTCGTGCAACAAAACCCAGGCGGGTGAATGGTGCACAGCAGCGGGTGCTGACGGTGGCAGCGGTTCAGCTGTCCCCAAAGGGATGGGCAAAGAAGGGATGGGTTCCCACGGATTTGGAGGGCACAGAAGGTTTCCATGCATAGCATCGAGCCAACGATGCGCTGAAGTTGGGGTTTAAACCCAGGCGAGCATTTGATCCAGCCCTGCAAATGCTGGGTGTGCCTCAGTTTCCCCTTTGCTTTGCAGCCACCAGCCAGAGCAGGGAGGGAGCACACGCAGGAGAAGCAACCCAATGAGCCACCCATTTTGCTCGTACTGCTGTCATCTTGCTGAGGGCTCCTTTTCAGGGGGAGGATTTCTGCTTTTTCAAGACTCTGCATAGCTCCATCATCCCCCCATTGGCCCCAAAGCAGGCACACTCAGCTGCTGGGGATCCCACCTCTCAGCCCAGCCCCTAACATTTCCCATTGCCCTTACAAACACAGCTCACACCGATCTCTTTACACCACACAGATGGGTTTTCCCAGCAGGATTTTGCTCTCAGCACCCAAAGCTTGGTCCAGGCAAGGCCCTGTTGCATGCCCTCACAGCATGGCTGCAGCTATTGAATCAACAGCTTTGCTGCTGATTCAAGATTTGCCCCGGGTCTTGCACCGTGCCTCAGTGCTTTGCAGCCCTGGGGTTTTGCAGCCATGGTTCAGTGCTTTGCCACTGCAGGAGATGCGGTGCTCCACTGGAGGCCGAGCAGCACGGGGCTGTGCAGTGCATGGGAGGGCGGAGGGGTGGTGGTATTTCTTGTAAATGAGGCACTTCCTGATGATCTTTTTGGCTTCTGCTGTGCAGAGCTCGTCCCGGCCCAGCTCACCCCTGGCTCATAGCAGCACCGCTGGTGTTACAGCGAGTCAAACCCCAGCAATAAAGGAGAATTATGGCCAACGCGGCGCGCTTGGAGCTGGGGGCTGTGGCGAAGTGCTGAAGTGTTTTCACAGTGCTGCTATAGATCACAGGGATGTTTTGGCCAGGTCACCTCCAGCACATCCCCAGGAGCCAGAGGGGACCCCCTGCACTTGGGGCCACAGAGTGACACGAAGAGCCACAGTCTCTGCAGCACTCCGTTCTCTGATGGGTCTTCCAGATGCTCCCTCTTTGGGGCTTCTTTCCTTGCTGACACAGCACTCTGCATCTCCCCTCTGCTTGCAGAGCTGGATGGATGGATGTTGGCTTTGGCAGTGCCCCTGCAGCTCCCACCTTCTGTGCTTCTTGCACAGCTGTTTTGCTTCTAATCAGAGCAGAGAGAGGAGCACCCAAAGCCCCGTGGTCAGCTCAGCCATGAGCTCCGTCTGTCCATGGCGGTGACGCGGGGACACTTCCCTCTCCCACTCCTCCACGTCCAAGCCATGCAGCTCACGGTCCTCCAGCACAGCACAGCTCTGGAGTTTTGGCCACCAAGACACCAGGTTGGGTTGCATGGTGAACCCAACACGTTCCCAGCTGCCCCCAAACAAAGAGAAGGACAGGACAGTGACCACAGCATAGCCAACATAGGCGTGGTAAAAGGAGGGTGGCAGCCCCCACGTGCCCCATCCCCACCCCACTAGGATCAGCCACCACGTGGGAGCTCGGGGCTCAGCCATTCGTACTGCCCAGCCGTATATCACACCCGGAGCAGCTGGACATCAGGATGCAATGCAGAGGGCAATGGGCCACAGCCCATCTGTGCAGCTCCAGGACCCGTCCAGAGAATGAAAAATTAATATGTGTCCGCTCGGCCTGGCAGCAGCTGAGCATCATCCTCCATCTGGAGGCAGCGCTGGGGGTTGGAGGAATCCCCAGGATCAGAGGACGTGGGTGAGAAAATGGGGGTCTGTGTGATAATGGGTGCCATTGGTGGGTTTGAGGCGTTTTGCTCTGTATTTCAGTATCTTTAGACGGATGGGAGAAAGAGGGGTGGTGAGGATCTGAAAGGAAGTGGGAATTATCGGCTTATTTCATCACAGCATCGCACGGTTCTGGTCCATGGAGCGCTCACTGCAGGGGATGAACTGCAGCATGAATCCGTCCCGCGCTGCCCACTCCCTGCCACAGGGGCACTTCAGCACGTGCAGAGCCCCAGTTCTGACATTTCCTCTGCCATCACTCCTCACCCTGCGGATGCTCTCCTGCCCCAGAAGGCCTCCATTTTGTCAGAAGTTTGCTGGGTTGATGTTTCGGCTGTGACCTCCGAGCAGAGCCCATCTTGAAGGGCAGCTCCCAGTAGGAAGGGCTTTGGTAGAAGCTTCGTTGAGGTCATTCAAGTCCACTTTGGGTAAGTGCTCCCTTCCCACAGGACGTGGCCCACGGGTGCTGCTCCCAGGACCAAAGCCTGTCACCAAAATCTCATTCCTCGATGCCATGCGAGCTCTCCAGAGCCGGACTTGGATGCGGTGCATTGGACCCATCCCATTTCCTGAGGATTCCATTGGGGAGGAAAAACAAAGCCCATTTCTGATAGCGGAACCATTTCCCCAAGCAGAGGTGGTCCCAGAAGAGGTGAAATGGGCCCGATTTGCATGCGGTCTGCATAACAAGGAGCACACCGCAACACACTGCTCCCAGCCCCGTGCCCCATCCCATAGCGAGGCGTGGGCTTTGCTTCTGCCCATGGACCTCCACAGGGAGATGGAGGGGAACAGTCTGAAGGCGTCTTCATGCCATCCTCTGCTCTGCTGCTCCACAACCACAGAGCCATGGGATCCTGTGATGGTTAAGGTTGGATAGGACCTCCAAGCTCACCACGTCCAACCCATCCCACTGCCCACGTCCTGCTGTTGCACCCACGGTTTGATGTGCCCCCAGACCATGCGCAGACCACCTGCAGGACATGTGCATGAACCCCAGAAGGTTGAAAGCAGTTCTGCCCTCCTCCCTTCGCAAGAAGAAAGCATCGCAGCTCTCATTTGCACCCCAGGCTTGCACAGACCCTCTGCAGCCTGTAAACACCAAATAGCTGCACGACACCCAAAAGGCACAAAGCAATCCTGCACGCTTCCCTTCGCAAGAAGAAAGCACTGCAGCTCTATTTCATTACCCCACAAGCAACAAACAGCTCTGCGTGCTGTGGGGGCTTGGAAGACCCCCAGCCTCAACCCCCAGCGGTGGCCCTCCCTTCTCCGGGTGCTTTCCATGCTGCAGCTCCAACAACAGACTCCCCCGGGGGCAAAGCCACGCCAGCAGCCCCCCCTCGCTCCCCCTGTGCTCTGCGTGCTGCCGTAGGGCCGGGGGCTGCAGAGGAAGCTGCAGCACGGAGATAATTTGCCGCGTGCAGCGGAGCCTGGCGCAGCGGTAGCTGTAACGCTCCAGCTCCTATCCTCCACGGAACGAATCAATCTTAATTAACTCTAATTCTGGATAGCCTCCCTGCCCCAGCCAGCACCTTTAGCAACGCGGTTGGATGTTCTGCCTGGCTGCCCTCCCCGTGCAGCACGCTCCGAGGGGGAATGGAGCAAAAAGCTCCCATTTTTTACACCAATCCATCCCCGCCGCGCGCCCCGGGGGGAGGCAGAGCCCATCCCACGCCCACCCCGAGGCACGCACCGTGCAGAGGCCTCTCTCCCTCGGTGCCTTTTGTTTTCCCAAGCCTTTTGACTCCCCGATTCTTTCTTAAACGCCGCCCCAGCAGCATGAAAAGCCAAAGTCCCTCCTGCACTCCATTCACTAATGGATTTTCCAGCAGTTCCCTCTTTGGGGATTCTTTCTTTGCTGACACTGCTGCCCTATAGGCTGCATCTCCCCTCTGCTTGCAGGGATGGATGGATGGATGTTGGCTTTGGGGACCCACACGCCCCTGCAGCTCGCATCTCCTGCACTCCTCGTGCAGTTACTGGGCTTCTAATTACAGCCGGGTCGGAACATCTCTGCTGGTTATGACAGAACGGTGCAGTGCTGCTCAAAACCAGAGGGTAAAATGCCGACCAGTTGGGAATTCGCCCTCAACACGCTGGGCATTGGCCCCCAAGAAAGTGGGAATTTGCCCCCAGGAAGGTGAGGATTCACCAGAACAAATTAGGAATTCGGCCCCCAAAAGTTGGAAATTTGCCCCAACAAGTCAGGATTCACCCCTAAAAAGGGAGATCCTGAGGACAGCAGGCCCAGCATAGACCTACGAAGCCAGAAGTTGCTTCTCCAGGTCCTGATACACCATGGGGAGGCTTCACCCCACTCACAGAGCGAAAGCATCGATGTTCCCAGTGCTGGGAAATGGGGAGCAGTCCTGAGCGAGCTGCCCCTGTGCAGCCTCCGAGCGCGCATCGATCGCGCAGCGCCAGGCCCATCTCCAAGAGCTAATCCTAGGGCAGAAATAATTCATTTTCCTCCCTTTTCAGCAGCCACTCATTAAAAAGTAATCACCTCGTACCAGGAGGATATGAACAGCCCAAGGTCACATCCATAACTGCGTTATTTCTGCGGCGCGTACCTGGAGCGCGCGGCAACGCGGTGAGCTGAGAGCTGCCCCAGTGCTGTGCTTGGGGGTGGGGATGGGATGGGGAGGGAAGGGGATGGGGATAGGATAGAGATGGGAATGGGGATGGGATGGGATAGGAATGGGGATGGGATGGGATAGAGATGGGGATGGGAATGGGGATGGGATGGAATAGAGATGGGGATGGGAATGGGATAGAGATGGGATAGAGATGGAGGTAGGAATGGGGATGGGATGGAATAGAGATGGGGATGGGAATGGGGATGGGATGGGATGGAGATGGGGATGGGAATGGGGATGGGATGGGATGGGTGACACATGGTGACACATCCACCCCAGCCTCCTGCAGCCCACCAGTGACATCGGAGGCACAATGCCTTCAAAACCTGTATAATGGCACAGGATCACAGCCCATCACCATCTAATTACACCATTCTGCAGCCGTCGCTGCTAATTACACTACTTCCCCCTGCTCTGGGAGGCACTGGGACGTAGGATGCAATGGTGGTGCCTTGTGAGCTCTCCCCATTGTAAAGGCATGCTGGAATGGAAACATAGATTGGTTGGGTTGGAAGGGAGCTTGGGATCATACAACCATGGAATGGGTTGGAAGAGTCCTTAAAGATCATAGAATCACGGTTTGGGTTGGAAGGGACCTTAAAGATCATGGAACCATAGAATGGTTGGGTTGGAAGGGACCTTAAAGATCATGGAACCATAGAATGGTTGGGTTGGAAGGGCTCTTAGGATGACAGAACCACAGAATGGCTGGATTTGAAGGGATCTTGGGATCATAGAACCATGGTTTGGGTTGGAAGGGTCCTTAAAGGTGGCAGAACCATGGGATGGTTGCATTGGAAGGAATCCTGAAGATCATGGAACCATAGAATGGGTTGGAAGGGTCCTTAAAGATCACAGAACCATACAATAGTTGAGTTGGAAGAGACCTCAGGATCATAGAACCACAGTTTGGGTTGGAAGGGACCTTAGGGATCATGGAACCATGGAATGGCTTGGAAGGGACCTCCAAGCCCATTCAGTTCCACCCCCTCCTGCCCCAAACACAGCCTTCCTTAGGCAAACAGCATTGCCACACACAGACCCTATGGGACAAGGAGCAGAGCTGGGTGCAACCCCGCTGCTGGAAACATCCCCTCACTTCTGCTGACAATGGCAGCCCACAGCTGATGCCGTCGCTTTGGGAACGCGGAGGGAGATTAATGACAGCGAGCAGCTGAGAGCCACTGAGCAAGGATGGGGAATGGGCTGCGGTGTCCCTGCGGCCACGAGCCCCTTCCCAGCTCCGTGCTGCTGCACCTCTCCTCTATTTACACAGCAAATTCTTTGTTGGGGATGGCCTCCTCTGATGAGTTTGGCCGGGGCAGGAGAAAGGGGCACTTATTCTGCTATTATTCAGCCTTTTTCTTTTTTTTTTTTTCTGTAGACAAGACAAGTGTGGGTTAAAGTGCAATTTGTCTTGATGGTCGTTTTCACTTTCTTGGGGGGGAGAAAAAAAAGAAAAGCGGCTCTTTGGAAGGAAAGCACCGCAGCCTGAAGACACCCTGCCTGCAAATGGCACTGAAAATGGGGCAGCCCAGAGCAGGGCACGGGGCGGGGGGCACATCTGCGACACAAACAGCGAGGGCATTGCTGTAATTAAATACATCTGCCCGTTCCTTCCATCATCAAGTGGTCTGCACTCGGGAGAAGGGAGGGAAGCCGCGCACTGTGCACCCTGTCCCGCTCCCTGCTGGAAGCAGAGAGGCCTTGGCCGGGTTTATGAGGGCCCCCATAAAGATCAGGGGTTGCTGATAAGCGACCCCAGGCATGCGCTGCTGCGGGAACAGCGGTGCTGGTGATCTGTACAGTTTAACCAGCGTTAACTGCAGCTGATGACGGGGCACGGGGCTGGGAGAAGGAGTTTGCAATGGGGATTTTCTCATCCAGCAAAGGGGATTCTCCCATCCAGCAATGGGAATTTCCCATCCAGCAATGGGGATTTTCTCAACCACCAATGGGAATTTTCCCATCCAGCAATGGGAATCCTTTCAACCACCAATGGGGATCTTCCCACCCACCAATGGGAATTCTCTCAACCACCAATGGGGATTCCCCCATCCAACAATGGGAACGCTCCCATCCAGCAATGGGAATTCTTCCCATCCACCAATGGGGATCTTCCCACCCACCAATGGGAATTCTCTCAGCCCCCAGTGGGGATTTCCCCATCCTCCAATGCCAATTCTCCCATCCAGCAATGGGAATGCTCCCACTTGATGCTGACAAAGCCCGGTTTGGTCCCGGTGGCACAAACCCAAGCGGTGGCAATGAGCTTTTTGGAGCCTGGGGGTGACAGCAGTGCTGAAACCTGCACGAAGCCTCATGTTGGCCAATGCAAGGGACGACAAAGGCTCTGCTCAGAGCCACGGAATCACCGGAGCTCAAAACCTACAGCTGAAAAGTGTTTACAATGGCACAAATGCAAAGGTCAGCGTCGCGCAGAGGTCAGCACCGCTTCTCCAGATGCATTAACGTCAGCTCCGAGAAATTCCCTGTAGGAATCCTCCGGCAAATCCGGCACTGTGGGGGCATTCCCCTCCCCGAGCAGCAAAAGGGGACTGCAGCAGAGCAGCCAACCCGAGCAGGGGGAGGAGGGAAGGAAGGAAGGAAGGGAGGAGGGAAGGAAGGAAGGAAGGAAGGAAGGAAGGAAGGAAGGAAGGGAGGGAGGGAGGGAGGGAGGAAGGAGGGAAGGAAGGAAGGAGGGAAGGAAGGAGGGAAGGAAGGAAGGAAGGAGCGCGTTGGGCCGTCAGCAGAAAAATCCGCACTCGGCATTTGCGCCTTTGGGAGCATCCCAAAGAGGAGGAGGCAAAAAGGCAAACGCTGCGGGCGAAGCGGAGGGCATCCGCAAATGGCAGCAGAAGCACGGATTCCTTGCAAAGGGGTTGTAGCTCCTGGGATAGGGGTCCCCTTATGATGGATACGGATATGGATCCCGCACGGCGGTGCCGCCTTCGGAAGCCAGACCTCCTCGAGCCCCCTGTGTTTGTTTTGCCATAGGAGGAGGTGACCCCGCAGCCGCTGCTCTGCCCGATGTTTCGCCCTCAGCGCCGGATTTGGGCCCTCAGCAGCAGACGGATGCGGGGTGCAGACCCCACACTTTCAGCCCAATGGATTGAAGGGCGGACCCCAAACCCAACGGATAGGATGCAGAAATACGGAGCTGGGAGCAGCCTGGGGTGGATCTGCGGGAATTGTGGCCCCTCAGTTCGGATCAAACACAGACAGTATCTCCACATCAGCTCCGGCGACCCACAGATTCCTGCTGCTCCCCTCACTGTGATGAATTTTCCTCATCCCAGCGAAGCCCACTTTGGAGCTTTCCCTTAATTCAAGAATTAACTCCTATGGGATGCGAGCGCTTTGTGTTACGGGAGCGCGGCCCTGGGGATGCTGTTAGAGCCCCGATGTCGGGAGGGAGAGAAAGGCTGCGGGGGGAAAGGAGGGAGGAGAAAACACCGCTTCCAGATAAGCAATTGTTAACATGATCCATATGGTACACAACTCGCCTTTCTGTTTAACCAAAATGATAATGGCAAAAGGAAAGAATGCGGCGGGGGCTCCGCGGGAGAACAAAGGCACTGCCCAAAGCCTTCCCTGCAGAAAAGGGGCTGGAGGGGGGGGGTCTCTTACTGGTCTGTGCCAAAAGCCCCCCCTGAGCCCTCAGAACCCCCTCTGCGGATAAACGCCGTTGCGGTCCCACAGCTGTCAGCCATAAAAGACCCCGACACGAATTAACGGGGATGCATTCCCGATCCATAACAAACTTTGAAGGATTGCTGCTGGAATCACGGAGCGCCGATGAATCCGGGCTGCCGTTTTTACGTTCCCGCAGATCCCGGAGCGCCCCGAGGAGCACAATGCAGTTCGTGCCATTCGTTATCCCCGAAGAGGGAATGTCAACACAGTTCTGCTGCAGAGACCGAAACCAAATGTTGGGTTTGATAACAACAGCAGCGCTGCCAGCCCCAGCATCACCCGCAGCCCTGCGCCTCCGTGCTGAGAGCGCTGCAGTTCTGGTCTGAATGCAGGTCCACGTTCAGCTCTGCACTCAGGTCCACGTTCAGTTCTGCACTCAGTTCCACGTTCAGCTCTGCACTCAGATCTGCAGCCGCTTCCAAATCCAGTTCTGAATTCAGATCCACGCTCAGTTCCACGTTCAGTTCTGCACTCAGTTCTGAATTCAGTTCTGAATTTGGTTCTGCACTGAATTCGGTTCTACTCTGAATCTGGATTCAGTTCCAAACTCAGTTCTGAGTTCAGTTCTGCATCCAGTGCTCCGTTCAGTTCCTCACTCAGTTCCAAATTCAGATCTGAATTCGGTTCCACATTCAGCTCTGCGCTCTGTTTTGCATTTGGGTCTATATTCAGTTCCACACTCATTCCAAACTCAGTTCTGAATTCAGTTCCAAATTCAGTTCTACATTCAGTTCCGAATTCACTTCCGAATTCAGTCCCACACCCGGCTCTGCACTCAGCTCCGCTCCCACCTCCCCACGCAGCTCCGATTTCAGCCCTGCACACTTTCCCCCCTCGCAGTGCTCTCCCTACGACCCGCTGTCTCCGCTTCGCAGCCACGCGCATTTTGTGCTCCGGGATGGGACGACGCGCACGGAGCCCCCAGAAACAGCGCGATGGGGAGAGCAATAAACCCCGCAGCACCGCCTCATCGCCGTTCTGTTCCGCTCTTTCTGTGTTTTACCCCCAGATGCCTTTTGTCCTCCGAGAGGAAGAAGCAAACCTCAAAACAAACCCCCCCCAAGCCCCCAAAAAGCGCTTTCGGGAGCGGCTCCCCACTGCGGCGCGCACCGCTCGCAGCCCGCGGCGCTTCGGGGCCGTTTGACGTTCGCGATCGCGCATTGTTCGGGGCCGGACCCCCCCGAGAATGGGGACGGACCCCCCCGGGGGCACAACTGGGACGTGGACCCCCCCACACACACACACCCCCACGATCCCCGTTGGTGTGCGGGTTATTTATTTATTTACTTATTTATTTNGAATGGGGATGGGATGGAATAGAGATGGGGATGGGAATGGGATAGAGATGGGATAGAGATGGAGGTAGGAATGGGGATGGGATGGAATAGAGATGGGGATGGGAATGGGGATGGGATGGGATGGAGATGGGGATGGGAATGGGGATGGGATGGGATGGGTGACACATGGTGACACATCCACCCCAGCCTCCTGCAGCCCACCAGTGACATCGGAGGCACAATGCCTTCAAAACCTGTATAATGGCACAGGATCACAGCCCATCATCATCTAATTACACCATTCTGCAGCCGTCGCTGCTAATTACACTACTTCCCCCTGCTCTGGGAGGCACTGGGACGTAGGATGCAATGGTGGTGCCTTGTGAGCTCTCCCCATTGTAAAGGCATGCTGGAATGGAAACATAGATTGGTTGGGTTGGAAGGGAGCTTGGGATCATACAACCATGGAATGGGTTGGAAGAGTCCTTAAAGATCATAGAATCACGGTTTGGGTTGGAAGGGACCTTAAAGATCATGGAACCATAGAATGGTTGGGTTGGAAGGGACCTTAAAGATCATGGAACCATAGAATGGTTGGGTTGGAAGGGCTCTTAGGATGACAGAACCACAGAATGGCTGGATTTGAAGGGATCTTGGGATCATAGAACCATGGTTTGGGTTGGAAGGGTCCTTAAAGGTGGCAGAACCATGGGATGGTTGCATTGGAAGGAATCCTGAAGATCATGGAACCATAGAATGGGTTGGAAGGGTCCTTAAAGATCACAGAACCATACAATAGTTGAGTTGGAAGAGACCTCAGGATCATAGAACCACAGTTTGGGTTGGAAGGGACCTTAGGGATCATGGAACCATGGAATGGCTTGGAAGGGACCTCCAAGCCCATTCAGTTCCACCCCCTCCTGCCCCAAACACAGCCTTCCTTAGGCAAACAGCATTGCCACACACAGACCCTATGGGACAAGGAGCAGAGCTGGGTGCAACCCCGCTGCTGGAAACATCCCCTCACTTCTGCTGACAATGGCAGCCCACAGCTGATGCCGTCGCTTTGGGAACGCGGAGGGAGATTAATGACAGCGAGCAGCTGAGAGCCACTGAGCAAGGATGGGGAATGGGCTGCGGTGTCCCTGCGGCCACGAGCCCCTTCCCAGCTCCGTGCTGCTGCACCTCTCCTCTATTTACACAGCAAATTCTTTGTTGGGGATGGCCTCCTCTGATGAGTTTGGCCGGGGCAGGAGAAAGGGGCACTTATTCTGCTATTATTCAGCCTTTTTCTTTTTTTTTTTTTCTGTAGACAAGACAAGTGTGGGTTAAAGTGCAATTTGTCTTGATGGTCGTTTTCACTTTCTTGGGGGGGAGAAAAAAAAGAAAAGCGGCTCTTTGGAAGGAAAGCACCGCAGCCTGAAGACACCCTGCCTGCAAATGGCACTGAAAATGGGGCAGCCCAGAGCAGGGCACGGGGCGGGGGGCACATCTGCGACACAAACAGCGAGGGCATTGCTGTAATTAAATACATCTGCCCGTTCCTTCCATCATCAAGTGGTCTGCACTCGGGAGAAGGGAGGGAAGCCGCGCACTGTGCACCCTGTCCCGCTCCCTGCTGGAAGCAGAGAGGCCTTGGCCGGGTTTATGAGGGCCCCCATAAAGATCAGGGGTTGCTGATAAGCGACCCCAGGCATGCGCTGCTGCGGGAACAGCGGTGCTGGTGATCTGTACAGTTTAACCAGCGTTAACTGCAGCTGATGACGGGGCACGGGGCTGGGAGAAGGAGTTTGCAATGGGGATTTTCTCATCCAGCAAAGGGGATTCTCCCATCCAGCAATGGGAATTTCCCATCCAGCAATGGGGATTTTCTCAACCACCAATGGGAATTTTCCCATCCAGCAATGGGAATCCTTTCAACCACCAATGGGGATCTTCCCACCCACCAATGGGAATTCTCTCAACCACCAATGGGGATTCCCCCATCCAACAATGGGAACGCTCCCATCCAGCAATGGGAATTCTTCCCATCCACCAATGGGGATCTTCCCACCCACCAATGGGAATTCTCTCAGCCCCCAGTGGGGATTTCCCCATCCTCCAATGCCAATTCTCCCATCCAGCAATGGGAATGCTCCCACTTGATGCTGACAAAGCCCGGTTTGGTCCCGGTGGCACAAACCCAAGCGGTGGCAATGAGCTTTTTGGAGCCTGGGGGTGACAGCAGTGCTGAAACCTGCACGAAGCCACATGTTGGCCAATGCAAGGGACGACAAAGGCTCTGCTCAGAGCCACGGAATCACCGGAGCTCAAAACCTACAGCTGAAAAGTGTTTACAATGGCACAAATGCAAAGGTCAGCGTCGCGCAGAGGTCAGCACCGCTTCTCCAGATGCATTAACGTCAGCTCCGAGAAATTCCCTGTAGGAATCCTCCGGCAAATCCGGCACTGTGGGGGCATTCCCCTCCCCGAGCAGCAAAAGGGGACTGCAGCAGAGCAGCCAACCCGAGCAGGGGGAGGAGGGAAGGAAGGAAGGAAGGGAGGAGGGAAGGAAGGAAGGAAGGAAGGAAGGAAGGAAGGAGGGAAGGAGGGAAGGTGGGAAGGAGGGAAGGAGGGAAGGAAGGAAGGAAGGAAGGAAGGAAGGAAGGAAGGAAGGAAGGA
>JACDJE010000479.1:485816-511029 GCA_016647715.1 Pavo muticus | reverse complement strand
TTTTTATGCTGGTCAGGGCTCTGAATTGAAGTTGATTTAAGGGAACTCATATCCCTCAGGCAGAGAGAAGCCCCTGTGCTGGCTGCACTTGGGTTTGCAATCTTAACATAATCTAGGCAGCTTTTTGCATTAACAGTAATGGTTGCAGGGTGCAGGTTTGTATACAGAATGAAAGAAGACAACAATCCCTGCCCCATTCAGTGTAGTTTGGACACTGAATTTGTAAGGAGAAAATTTTATTACCTAAGCTTCTCAGAGCTTGGAGTAAAATCAATCATATATATATATGATAAAGTTACAACAAACAAACAAACAAAAAGCATTATTGCTGTTAGACCCGTGTGTTGTTTTATCAGTTCAGAGAGTAGAAAAAAGCCAGTCATAAAAGACTTAAGATTGTCTGTTGTTTTTTTTTTTTCCTCATAGTAATATCATGAGTTCAAGGTTCTTTTCAAATTTGTATTCAGTCCATTGTGGTTCTTTCTCAGAGAAAAGGGCACATTTGTTTATTGCTTTACACAGCAACAAAACCGAGTGGCATTAGAAATGACTGTAGATTCTGCAGCCTCGGGAATCTGAGCTCTTCTGACAGAAGATGTCTCTTCCTGCGGCCTCGATCCAAACCTGTACTGCTCCCTGCATGGGCTGCAGCTCACAGCCAGAGGGCAATGGTGCTTCAGGAATGGGTATGCAGAAACCCTCAACAAATCTGTCCTAGCAACGGCCTAGAAACAAGATTGTCCTTCTTCATTTAATTGATTTGGGTAAATGGATGACACCGTTACTTGTGTGTTATTAAAGCATTAATTTAGACACTTTCCTTCCATTGTGTTCCTTCCTGCTGTTTGGACGTTATTACGGCAATATCTCTTTGGTAGAAACACCTTCCAGACACGGACAGAAATCTTCAGTGGTGCTCATTCTTCAGCTACCTGTCTCCCAAGTCCTTTAATAGAAACTTTGAGTGAAGTGTTGCTCTGCCAGTCCTCCCTCTGAACCCACTGCCATTAATACTGAGCACTTCTCCTATCCGTGTTCATATATCTCATGCCTTCATGGAGAGCAGCAGCCTGTTTACGCTGGTGCTAGTGACTTCAGATAGCTAAAAAGGTGCAAAGGAGCCTTAGCGCAATTGAGAGTCAGGCATATTTATCTCACTGATGATATCGGCAAGGATCTGTCTGGCTCTTTTTTTTATTGGATAGCATTTAAATTACAGACCTGCCTGCTAAGTTTAATTCTTATGCTAAAACACCAGAGTCCTCTGCCATGAGAAACTGTCTTGACAACTACGTTGAGGCAGAAGGCAGATGCTGAATGCGATCAGACTGTGTTGGCTTCATGTGTTAGCGCTCATTGGTTCATGCAGTCATGCGGGTGTCAGTTCTGAAATGAACATATATTTGCACCCTGAAGTCAATTAAATTTGTTTTATCATTCAAGAGGGCATAGTTGGCTGACAAATAGTGATTTCGAATTCATTTTTAGTTCATTTTGAATGGTTGTGGAAAATACAGATTCAAGTCTGAGATGTATCTCTGCATCCTTAGGGGCCTAGATATCTATGAGGCACAGATTTACTGGAAGACACTTGGGGGTTTTATATTCCCTGTTAAGATAAACTGGAGTGACCTGTACTTCTGAACACTGGTGCAGTTATAATCATTAGCCTTCCTAGATCCATCATTCAAAGTGCTGCTGAATCCATCCTCCTCTGAGACAAATCCCAGCTCAAGTCCTTGGAATACTGTGAAGCAAGTAGAACTCCCTTAAACAGAAATCTGTATTTTTACCTTACTTTAGTATTAGAAAATATTAAGTTAATAAAGTGATAGTAAGACATCATTACTACATCTGTGGCCACAGTTAATTATTTCTACAGGACCTTTTGGAAACTACAGATCAAAGGTGACTTTAATCACAGGTACCATGATTCCACCCTATTTAAGGCCTGAAAAGTTTGCAGAGGAGAGAGAGTAAAACTATGGGTAATATTTTCTGTTTCTGGCATGGCTGACCTTAAAGTGAAGCTGTTAAAATTAAAGAAATCCTGTGCTCACGTTTAGTCATCTCTGCAGTTTCAGAAAGTATGAACATGGCAATAACTTTTCTGACTTACTTGATAATTTCTGTATCTTAAAGCAGTGGGATTTCAATAATATCATGTAGATTTACAGTTCTTCCATTACAATATGTTTGTCATTTTTCAAGCAAAAGACTTCCAAAAGGGATTTATTTTCTTTGATTGTTACTTGTGCACTAACACAGAATCAGGGAATTTAGCGTGAGCTTGGAGCAGGGTTATAGAACTTCTGGATTCAGTCTGTCTTTAATTGCAGAGGAGGACTTGTGAATAGAAGAAATAACGGAATACACAAATAGAATTCCTGTTTAAAACCACTGTCAGTGAAAGTCAGATAGTAGGCTGCTTCATGCTGATAAAACAAGCCCTGCTGTTAAATGTTCTGCTCTTATTTTGATAAGTACATTATCCATTTCACCTGAGTTCTTTTCAGGCAGGCAGAAAATACCATCAATATATGCAAATTCCAATTCCCAGGTACCTGGCAGTGACTTGGCTAGCTGATTGCAGACTGGAGCTGATGCCTTTCCTGTTTCCAGATTTTGCTATACTTGCTCTTGCTATGGCAATCCAATTGATGCTAATGCTTGTTGATTGCTGCAAAGCCTGTTGTGCCAAATTGTAGGCAGCAATTTGTTGTCAGCATCAGCGTTCTGCGTGCACCAGCCTGTAGCCAAGGAATTCATTAGATTCCAAGACTGCGGAGGTGAACAGGGGGCTGGTGCATCTGTAGAAAGATACGGAACAGCAATTCATGTCATTTTCTGGGATTATATTTCTGTAGGGCCTTAATGAGCCAGACGATTTGCAAGCCTGAAAACGACACTGTGAAACTTCTGTGCTTAGAACTATTTCTGCTGTGGAAAATCCTATCATTTCATTCTCTTGAGCTTGAGAAATCCATGTGTAGACAAACCTAGTGAAGTCAAGTTTCTGTTGCCCAGATTTGCAGGTACTAACAGGAAGCAAAATTGTAGCATGAGTGTAGATGTATATAGTAAGAAATCACAGATGGATACTGCTGTATTAAGTTGGACTGCAGATACTGATCCCCTCTGCAGCGGATCTCACTGCTCTGTTTTGTTTTCACCCGATTACGTAGCGTATTGTGTGTAGAGTGTTACAGCCTTTTAATTAGAGTGACACAAGATAACTTAGGAATACAGTGCTTCAAAGTGTTGACAAATGAATTACAAAAATCCAGGAGTCCCACTTGTGTGTAAATATTTGTTTTCTCTAAGCAAATCAGAGTGGTGTTATTCTTCATTATAAAATGTTTCTGCAGCCATAGTGTTTTAATCCAACAAGGATGATTAGAGGAGCACATGGCAATGGGAGAATAGGCTGGCTAATGCTTCCAAAGCAATTAAGCAACATTCAATCACTAGCATCTGAGTAAATAGATTCATGAAAATTCAATCACAAAAACTGAGGAAGAGACTCATTTAGGTCATCCAGTTCATTGCTGTTTCCTAGAGCATGTTCTCAATTACTTGTTGTAGCTATCCCAAGCAGTGCAGCTGCCAAAATGTTCTTTTGGAGCAGTTGTGCAGTCCATTGTGTTTAGTTTTTCCACATGATGTGCAGCATTAGTTGGTTTTTTTTGTTGTTGTTAATGTCATCTTTTAAATTGCTGGTTTTAGATTACATCAAAACATTTCTTTTCTTGAAAAGTTACAAGCATGGGTAAAAATCTGTGATAAAAGTCCTCTCAGTGTCCACCTTATGAGTGGCTGAGATCCTTGGGTTCATTCAGCTCAGAGCGGAGGAGACTGAGGGGAGGCCTCCTGGCAGCCCACAGCTCCTCTCAGTGAGCAGAGGGGCAGCACTGAGCTGTGCTCTCTGGTCACAGTGATAGTGCCCCAGGGAACGGCATGGAGCTGTGTCAGGGGAGGGCAAGGCAGGCGTTAGGGAAAGGTTCTGCACCAGAATACAGTGGGCATGGCCCCAAGCTGCTGGAGTTCAAGGATTGTTTGATCAACGCTCTCAGTAATATGGTGGTCCTATGTGGAGCCAGAAGTTGGACTTGATCTTTGTGAGTCCCTTCCAACTCAGGATATTCTATAGATTCGGTTCCCTGTGAGCCATGATCTAACTCTAGTTGCTAACACTTAGATCTTCACACGCATGTGCACACAGAACAGAAAGGAAAATAGAAGTGGAGAAGACAGGGCGTGCTGCAGTGAAAGGGTATGGCCAAAAAAAAAAAAAACATTCTGCTTACACACAGCCTGTTCTTTTTTCTCCTTATTTTGTACATTTTTTTCCTTCTCAAATGACCCTTATCCTTCCCTTTCCCTGCCTTTGGTTCTTCCGCATCACATCCCCTAATAACTTTTGTACAATCCACAAATGCTATTCCTTGGCATGGCATAATGAATCCCATACCTCTGTATGCAGTAACCTTGCTCAGTATGCGAAGCAATCTTAGCAGAGCCTCTCCCGTTGTCTATCTATCTGGTGAGCTTCCACCCTGCTGTGGGCTGATAGTTGTCCTTTGACCAGTTCTTAGAGGAGCCAGGACAGGGATTCCACTGGCTGCATCCATATTATTGTGGGTTTTTGTCTCCTATTTTTCTTCATGCTTCTTTATGTATACAGATGTGAGCCTTTAATCACATGATCTAACAGTATTCTAATCCTCTTTTGTTTCAAAATGGGGCTACTTGATACAAAGTTACTAAAGATAAGAAGTACCATTCTAAGATTAAAGGTCATATGGCACTGGAATATTGGAATGATGTCTGTGAACCTCTGGATGGTAATACTTAGAAATGGTGACCCATTAGCTTCTGAGTTATATTGTATGGAGAAAGCTCAGTAAAAGGAATAAGAATGATTTTCTGTCCAAACAGTCCTCATTACTAAATGACTAGAAAGCCAAACCATGCAAACAGAATACTGGTTCAAAGAGGTTTTATAATTGTTTATTTGTTCCACAGTAAGGAACTAAAAATTAACATTATTTATCGTGTGTTTATCTGAAAGCAAAAAACAGTTGGAAATGTTGTTTATTTTTTTGTGGAACTGAAGCAAACCTAGTCATAGCTAAACCTAAACTGGAGCAAAAGATTCCATTTTGATTTATTGTCTCTAAAACTTTTTTTTTTTTTGCAACTTTTCCTCTTCCAAACCAAAATAAAAATGAAAATTACAGCCATTACCAAATACTCTCTATTAATACCTTCACTCAGCTCCCTCAGAGCTGTAGGTTTTCCTATACAGATTGTGTGACGTGGTTTTCAAATACAATGAACTGTTTAGCAGTTCAGTTTTCTAAGAGATAACTGTGACAGCAGTGGTTGAAATTGGTTAAGATCTCTGGCCTTTATCATATTTTGGTTTAGAGATGAGCTAGAGAAACTCTGTTGGACTGTCTAGGGAGAACAGATAAAGCAGTAGCTTATGAACTGCCTGGAAGAATCTTAATGATTTGTGCTGGGATGTATGCAAGGTAACTTTACGCAAAACAAAAGCTAAAGCAAGATGAAGAATCTGTTATTCCATCAGTAAAAAAAAAAATCAGAAACTCTAGTAAACAAACTGAGGAAAATCACAACTTGTATCAATAGTAGACAGTGTGAGCTAATACCTGTGTTTATTCTTTTTCTTTTTTTTTTTATGTTTGTGTGTAACTCTCTTTTAATGTTCAAACAGTGATTATGGATATGAACGTCACAGCAACGGGCAGTGTTTACCAGCATTTTGGTATAATCCATCTTCCTTGTCAAAAGACTGCAGCCTTGGACAGAGTTATCTCAACAGCACTGGGTAAGTGGTGCACTAGACAGTATTTTAGTCAGAGCAGCCACGTGAACTTCAACCCAATGATGATAGCATTTACCTTTGGTGACTCAAAGGTGAAGTTCTTGGGACTTCTTCGTTATTGAATTTGCTGGGGTGCACAGTAATGCCCTCCAGATCACCATCACATATGGTCCAGACCTTTCTATAAAAAATGATGCCTTAAAGAAACTTGAGTGGAAAATGTAAGGCAAAGGCCAGACCACTAAATCTCTGAAAGCAATCCTGTTAAAATCATGTGGGATCACATGAGCCAGAAAGGGTGGGAAATAAATTAGAGGAAAGAGATGAAACTGATATATATGTACAAAGAAGTAATAGATGGGCGGTTAGTCCAAATGCTAATTGTTCTTCAGCTCTCTTGGACATTAATAAAAGATGCATTTTGTATTAAAAGACTGACCTCAAACTGCATTTCTCATGCAAGTGATTAAAACAGAGGAATCTAAGATGTTTTGGAATTCTGTACATTCAAAGATAGGCACAATTTGTCTTCTTTCACTTTATCATTACTGTAAGTTCTGGAGGCTTACATCTTTAGCATTGTCTCACTGTTGATGACAAAGGAATGGTTTTGAGACATGAGAAAATCTGTTTAGCTGCCTAAAAGTGTAATAATGTAATACAATTCCATACTACATATGTATATTACTTATTTATAACTTTATAATTATTTAACTTATAACCTACTTTGTCATAGAATTCTATGTTTTATGCAGTGTATGTAGTATGTGGTATACAGCTGTGCTAAATATTACATGTCACTAACAACATTATTAACTACTTATCTGTTAGGTGTGTGAGGAATGCTTGGCTGAGGAAAATCATAAAACATATTTGAGAATCTGCTTTCTTCCAGTCTCCTTAGTCTAAAGAAACCTCAGAAATGTACCTCCATTCCCAGTTAACCCTGTTGCGCTCCCTGTCACCATCTTGTACAATTTCACTCTTTACCTTTGCAGGTACCGAAAAGTTGTCTCTAATAACTGCACAGATGGTGTGAGAGAGCAGTACACAGCAAAACCACAACAGTGTCCTGGCAAAGCTCCCCAGGGACTTCGCATAATCACCTCTGATGGCAAACTGACAGCTGAGCAAGGACACAACGTCACTTTCCTGGTGCAACTGGAAGAGGTAGGCTCTACAGGTGTATTTCAGTCTGAGTCATGCCAACCGAAGTTTTAAAGTGGTGGAAAGGTCAATAGAGTATAGGATAAAATCAGCACCGTTATGTATCTGAGGAAGATACTAGATATAAGGAAAAAGTTTTTTACAATAATGGTGGTGAGGCACTGGAGCAGGTTGGCCAAAGAGTTGGTATCTCCATCCTTGGAGGCGTTCAAGGTCAGACTGGACCAGGCTCTGAGAACACCTAGCTGTAGGAGTCCCTGTTCATTGCAGAGAAGTTGAACTAGATGACTTTTAAGGATCCCTTCCATCTCAAAGGATTTTATGATTCTCTGCACACTGTTAGGTGCTTGGGGGTAAAATCTCAAGATGTCATCAGCACTGAGTCTGAAACTGATTGCAGATGTGAAGCTGACTCAGTCTCTGACTGGAATCTGTGTTGCTGTTATATCTCTAACATAATTTGGTATGCCACAGTACTCCTCTCTCCATTTATGAGTCTTTAGAAAAAAAGTTTTTTTTCCACCTGTTTTCTCTGCTTACCACTTCCTTATTTGTGATTAATTGTAGGCTCCCAAATGATAACTTCCACAAAGTAACTATTATCTCTTTCCCTAATCCAGTTTGATTTCTTTAAACTTCTACCCTTTGTCATGTGCAGCTGGCCAATAAATCCTAAAACAACTGTTTTTGCACTGGGGGATAGTGAATAGCCTTTATAGCTTAGAGTATTCATGGAAATTACTTCTGACCCTCACCATAGTAAATGTCATCAGTAGCGAGGAAAGAGAAATGAGGGTGACCTCTGGTGCTGAGTTTTGAAAGGATATGTTGGGGTTTTTGCAGTCTATTATTGATATTTTCCCAGCAAACAAGTGTCCTGATCTGCAAAGACAATAATGTAATTAATCGTATCTAACCTTAAGCAGTTCTGTAACTGGAATGTTCATTTTCTCCAAAATGTGGTCTCTATTTTAGTAGCTAAAGTCATACAACATAGCTACTGCAGATGCCATCATAGCAGTTTGAACGTATAATTTGACCAGGATACATTATTGATTTCTATGTTTAAAGATGAAGAAAAGATGTACAGAATGAGATTCAGAGCTTTCAGACTTTATTTCAAAAAGTATATAAGCAACCAAGAAAGATGTTTTTATATTCTCCCCCATAAAGTATTTATTGCTGCCTTTCTATTCTCAGAAAAGTCTTACAACAGATTGAGAGAAAGAGATGGTAACCTAAGACATCAATCACAAATCTGTCAAGGAATTATACCAATAGGGGGAGATGCAGTAACTCACGCGGTGGGAAACTCAGAACAGATTTCCTGCTTTGAGTGTTTGAACTCACATATCTTGTAAGAGTGTCCTTGACACTCTGTTATACACAAGTCTGTTGTGAATTGTACTGTGTTTTCAGTTGGTCACGATTTTTTCTGATAACACTGTTTCAGTTTTCATCAGAGTTTGGATGCATGCTGTGCATCATGAAGTATGTAAAGCATATTTTGATAAGTGAGTCAGTTGCAGTGGAAATCTAAAGGGGACCTGTTTGGGGGGATATGTCATAAGGAGGAGTTTAGGAGTTGCTCTGGGCAGTGAAACAGTACTGATCAGACTGCAGCCTTGGTGATTACTTCCTTGCTAGATGAATCCTGACCTTCTGCTCCTAGATTTGTCAATGTAAAGAATTTGCAGAATTTTGGAGGTGAATTTGACCTAATCTGACGATGACACTTGGGCTAATCTTACAACAAAAGAAATATTCAACAAAGATGAAAGTTTGCCCGGTTATGTGCTATATGATATGAGAGAATAAACTATAGTCATAGGAGCATATTTTTATATACACTAAATTATTTCTCAAATAAACTATTTCAGTAAAAAAATCACACCGCTCACAAGGAAAGTTAAACAACTCAGTAAAAGAACAACCATCCTGTCATAGAGCAGGTATGGAATTCACATAGTTGGACAACTGCTGAAGCTGGAAGGGATCACTGGAGTTTGTTTAGCTTGATTAGTGTGGAGTTTGTTTAGTCTAACCCCCATAAAAGTTTCCTTCCTTTACAAACAAGACACAACTTGCCATTTTCTGTTGAGTTGTGCCTTGTACCAGTGTACAGCACAGTATAATCTAGGATGTTTACCATCCAGCCGATCTGTGTCACCCATTGTTGCTGAAGAGAAGGCATCAGACATGTTGAAAAAGGCTAGATATTCCTGTGTGTGCATGTGTGTCATTTCCCAAGGTCATATGGAGAAACTGTGTCCTATTCAGCCCCCTGGAGTGATGGCCAATATTTTTAGTGCTTGATGCTGGTAGGGACTCTATCTTCTGTTATAATCAATATTTTTCCGGATATAAAACAAATATAAACCTTTGTTTATGTTATGGTCCCTTTTTATCTTAGCATCTCCTGTATCCTTCTGAGGTGGTTTGTTTGAAGCCTTCAGATCTGCAGAGCTGTTCCAAAAAACATAGCCTCCCAACTCTCTTTGTTCAAGCTTACGTTCCACTTAACTGTTTTAAACTAAAAGAGGAGAGATTTAGATTAGACATGAGGAAGGAATTCTTCACTGTGAGACTGGTGAGGCCCTGGCATAGAGAAGCTGTGGATACCCCACCCCTGGAAGTGTTCAAGGCCATGCTGGATGGGAGTTTGACCAATCTGGTCTAGTGGGAAGTTTCCCTGCCCATGGCAGGGCGTTGGAACTGAATGGCGTTTAAGGTCCCTTCCAACCCAAAGCATTCCATGATTCTGTGACAAGCAAGTGAAGGATAAGAAGCTGGTGAACCACAGCTTGAGATATGTAGTATTATTTTCTTTCTAGATCCCACCGGGGTGTGAAAAGAGATTCAAACTTTAGATGCAGGCTCACTGGAGGCCCTGAAAAATCACTACATTTATGAAGTAGAAGGGGGTATCTGAGAGAGGAGGAAAATTGTGGCAGCGAAAACTGATGTTTTCACTAAGCTGTGGGAGTCAGGCAGGATTCACATCACAGGGGTTTACTGTAGAGTACCCTTATGTCTGCAGTGATGCTCAAGGGATGCTGGGATTGTGGACTGTCATTCTGATCTTGACAGTGTCAGATTGGGAAGGTTTCTCCAGGTTAGTTCACATATTAGGCTGAATATAATCATTGTGAAAATCTTACTGTATGGCAGCAGTCAGAAAGCATCAGTGCTTCCTTTTATAATTAGCATGTATCTCATTGTACAAAGCATTGTGGAAGTATTTAATAAGCAGAGCACCATAGTTAAGCTTGTAATTTTGTTCTTAAATTTCCATTGAGCAAAGCTGAATAGTGACAGAGTCTCTGTCACTAAATGGCAGAATGGGAGAAAAACAGCTGTGCTTTAAAGACATTTTCCCATTGCCTCAAAATGCTGTCACTTTAAAGGTTAATCCTTTGTCCTGCTCTGGCTTCTGTGTGGAGATCAAGGGCTGGTACCTCTCACCCGCAGCACTCTATCTAGAGTTGCTTCTCATCCTACATAACCTGAATCCTTGCTTTATTTTTCCACAGCAAAAATAAATAAATAAATAAATAAATAAATAAATCAACTCAAATAAAAAACTACAAAGACATTTTTTTCCAGTCAAATTCTTAAACTCAGCATCCCTGACATATTTTCCTGCTCTGCTGTAGAAAACAGAGGAATTTTGTTAAGCAAGTGTTATTTCTGCATGTCTTCCCCATCATATGGTCATGAAGATCTCTTTCCTGTCACAAACGCAGTTGTTATTTCTATATTTCACTTATTGTTATTAACATCAGACATTTGTGGTTCTTGCTGCACTGTTTCAGCAGAGAAACTAAAAGCAGCAGCCTCCAGAACAACTCTGTTCAGCACAATGGCTTTCAAACTTGTTTTATCTGATTGCTCTTATGTCTTTGCTGAAGAAAAGGATAGTAAAGACATTCAGGGCAGAATGGTTCAGGGCTTTGGCTGTTTCTTTACAGATAATTCATGGAGAAACTGCCTACTCTAATTTATTTTTTATCTTGATAAATTGACAGCCAAAAGTCTTTGACATTCCAGATCTGCTTCAGTTCTCACTTGCCAAAGTCACTCCACTGGGAGTAGATTTTGGCTTGCTTTTGACTACTTTCTTCTGCTGTATTGTTTTGATTAGGTTAATATGTGGGGAAAACTCTTTTGTTCTTACAGTTTTAGCCTTGGACTGGAATTCAGGCAATCTGAACTCATTCCTGAACTGCTCTCTGAGCTATTTCTGTGTGACCTTGAATAAGAAACTTAACCTTTTTGCTTGTTCCTTCATTTGAAAACAGAACTTTGCTTACTCCCTCATGTCTCCCATGCCATTCCTATTTATGGTGAATGCTTATAAGGCCAAAGAAATCTCCTGTGCTAGGTGAATATAAAAATAAAGCCCCAGATTTCATGTAGACCACTGTGGCTTTCTGTAATGACTTTTAATAAGTGGTTGCCCAAGGTACATTGTGTCTGGGTGCATTTAATGAGCTTAGGGGACCCTGCTGACAAAGGGACAGTGCTGCGAACATTTCCCACCACAGCTCTGTGGCCTGATGTAATTCAGAATTCAACTCAGCTGAAGTCTCTGGAGGTAAGCTTAGCATTAGGATTGTTTTGTTGTTGATGTACTCAAAATTAAAGATGCGAAGCTAGTAGTACATGAAAGCACAGGCTTTAGTTTTTCACAGTGTCCTACTGTGTTCCCTCTTTGATATCACAAATTAGTTAGTAAAGATTACAGAAATCTGAAACCTTTATCCTAACTTTAAACACACATGCTGAATCATGGCTGTTTATCTTTCTAACACCAACACATTCCTCTTAATAGCACACAGCCAAAGATCAGTACATCCCCTCTCCTATACCACTGTCATCTGAATTATAATTGCACTTTCTCTCTGACTGATGATGACAAGATTGTTAAGAGAAATCAGAGCCTTTCATGCATTTTTTAAATCCACTGTTAAAATTCCATGAAAATGTATGAAAGTTGACCTTTCCTTCATGATGACACACAATGCTACAGTCTTCTAATGCACCTCCAGTCACATGAGTTACTTGGTGTAATCCTGAGAGGTTGTACTTTCTGATTCCTGTGGAGCACAGATCTAGTCCTGTAGAAGTTCATAGATGAGTCGTGCTGGCAGAACTGGCAGTCATAATGAAACATTCAATTAGTACAATTAGCTGTGTTGGTGCAGAAAAAGAAGTACATGTACCAGGCCTTATAAAAGACACATTTTTAATCAATTTCTGCCATTAAAGTTAAAGAGCATCTCTTCATAAGCAGGAATTTAAAAAGAAAATGTGATTTTCTGTATTTGACCAAGTTGAACGTATGTATCTTTTTAAAATTAAGTATATGCCTTAAACAGACAAAGACAAAAATTATCCCACTTATAGATATTGGGTTGCAATGGAAATGTTTGACGGATGTTTTCTAATGGTGACAGGAAAATGTCACAGTGTATAAAAGGTTGCTCTAAAGGAAGCACAAAACAGATTTCTAAAACATTAATTCATGAAGACAGTTCAACAGTGGTGTCTGTCTCTTGCAGAGGATAATTAAATTCATTTTCAACATCTGTAAGGAAGGAGGCACAATTTGATGCATAATTGAAGACTTAAAAATTAAATCTGAAACATGGGAAACAAAATTAAAAACCTTGAACTGTATTTCATTGTTTTAATACTTCAATTTATATACAAAGACTTTAAGTTAATAAGGAAAATTCATGATTAGAACCTCCTGGGCAAGATTCAGATGGAGCGCTTGTGATGAGTTTGAATGAGCCCTAACCTCAGATACACTGAAATACCAAGACTTTATGATAGTAATCAAAATGTAACAATATTGTTATGAAGTATATAGACAGTTTCTTGGCATACCCCCAGGCAGGAAGCTTCATGGAGTTTGTTGGAAGCATCTGTGTCTTACGAATGTTTTATTGTTTTGGCAAGATACGGGAAAAATGTATATTTTGGTTTGGGGAATGGAGAGTGTTCTGTTTATGCTTAGAAATTCTGTAGGCATTTAATGAGAAAATCCCTTAGAAAACAGTAAATTTCCAATTCATAGTTTAGCATCTAGTGGTGTATTGGAAGAAGGCATAAGATGGGGCCTTGGGAAAAATTGTTTTTAATTCCCAGGTGTTCTTCTCTGGCTAAAAGGAATGCTTGAAGTTCAGTATACACATATGTCTTTGGCTGAACTAAAACCTTTATCAAGTGTGCAGTCTTCAGATATACCCAACCTTGTGCATATTGCAATGCATTATAAACAAAACATTTTATATTTTACCCAATACTTGGTAAAAAGAAAAAAAAAATCCATCCACTAAAAGTACTTTTATTTTTCCAGCTATTATAATTGTGGTTACCTAGCATAGTGTGATTAAAATACAGGCGCTGAATGCACAGATATCACCACAAGCAGCCATCTTGTCAAATTTTTCCCTCAGTGCCTAAGAGCACTAACATTAAAGACCTCTTCCAGTGAAGGCTGGAGAGGCTGCCCAAAGACAGCTCGGTACTGAGTGCATCCAAGTGCTTTGCTGTGACTGCAGAAGTAATGCAGTAACTTTTGTGTCTACCCTAATTGGGCTAAAAGCTTCAGAAACCCCTATCACGTAGTGCTGGACTTGTCAAAATGCTGAGGAGAAGCCAGAAAAAAAGCAAAAGGAGAGATTTTCAGCAAGATGTATGTATATGCATTGAATTGTTGCAAAACAAATCCTCTCTTGGAAAATCAGCCACTTGCAGATGGCTCCCTGGAGCTGGGGTTGATGTAGATCAGGTGCAGACTGTAAGGAAATGTTTTGATTTTGGCTTTCCTACTTTGTCTTCTGTCTTATTCTGCCCATACTCTTTCCTGGCATAGATAAAACATATAAAAAAATAGACAAAATCACAGTCTCTTTGTTTTTCTGACTTTTTTTCTCTCCCTTCCTAAGATAGAATTTTAAATGTCAGCCTTTCAAAACGTGGCATTTTCAGAGAAGTGTTATAGCCTGGATCTTACTGAATGGAAAGTGCTTTTCCAGTTCAAAGGGCTTTAAAACAAAACAGAAAAAGCTAAGACAAATGAAAGAGGCTGTGGGAACAGCAGCTCAAGTTCTTCTCCAATTAGATGTTCCGATTTCTCTGTCAGCATCTTTTCTCCCTGGGGAATTTGGAAGAAAATTTGAAATCTAAATCCTGCATGTGTTGGAAATGGCTCCCATCCCTGGCAGCACCTGTAGACACTATAGGTTTCATGGCTATAGAGAAAAATGAAGATGAGAAGAAACGTTTGTTAGAGCAGGAATTTTGACTCTTGCTGAAACAGGGCTGTTCTAATGTGGTATCACACTTTTCATCTTCTCTGCTAGTTCAAATATGCAGAGGAAGACACCTTGTCCTGAAATATATCTCAACTGCATGACCTCAAATATATTCAGATATGATAAAGCCAGCAGGGTCACTATGGCATTGTGGTTTTAATCATGCAGACTGCTTTTGTCCCAGCAGTATGGCTTTGCTGAATAATTTTTGAATGTCATCTGTTTTCAGTTAAAAAAAAAAAAAAAAAAAAAAAAAAAGAAAGGGGGGAAAAAAAGAGTAAAACCCTAGCAATGATGGGCACAGTGGAACTGGAAGAGCTTTCAAGGGTCCTTCAGAAAACTGATGTATGCTCACCTTTGTCTGTGGAGGCATATCCCATTTGGTGCCTGATGGCTCTATCAAACAGGCCTTCAAGTCAAAATACCACAGAACAGTGGTAGATGTGGCACTGAGGGACATATTTTGGTGGGCATAGTGATGATGGGTTGATGGTTGGATTTGGTGATCTTAGAGGTCTTTTCCCACCTTTATGTTTCTATGAGTCTATCTTCTTTGTAACTTTGCACATCCTCTTTCATATAACTTGTGTCACTTAGGGACTTAACTGTCTGTACCTTCAGGACTTGGAGAAAAATGGCATGGGGTATCTCTAGGAAGCTCCAGGCACGTGCTTTTGTCAGGGGATGCCTTTCTCTCCACACATTCAATCAGGGATACTTCAGAGCAGAGCAGTGCGGTTATTTTTGTCTCATCCCTTTGGAAGCAGCTGAGCTTCCAGCAGGGTGCCAGGGCAGTGTAATGAGTACCGCTTTAACCTCTACAAACAGAGTGTCTGGAACAATTTCTCTCTCTTGCTATCCTGAAGTGGAGCTCTGCTGCCCCCACTTCCCATTCAGCCATGCTTCCACCATTTCTGACTTCACAACAAGAGATAAAAAGACTGAGGGAAAGTGAGGAATGTGAATGATTCTGTTCCAGTTCTCTCGTACTCACACATTTCTCTTTCTGATGGGAAAACCTGCCTGATGCCAACCATTTACATGGGTACCTTTCCTTCCAGCTGGGCATCCAGAGGACTGCTTCTATCTCAGGGTGGTAGGGGAAGAAGGAAACCAAAATAAATTAAGTGTCTTTTCAGCCAGTTTTATGGACTGCCCTTGGCTATTATTTTAGTGACATTCTTCCAGACAGTGGCAGCTGCCTCGGGACCAGGCTGGGAGTAAGCTGCTGCATAGCAACAGGGAGCTGGGACATACCCTATGTAGGCATCATGTGGAGCCTCCGAGGGGCACTCCCAAAAGGAGAAAGAGTGCTTTAAACTGAGACAAGATTCTGTATCTCACTTGAAAGGCAGGGGATATGCGGCAGCCATGGTTGCTATGCAGGGCAATGTAGGCTGTATTTGGTCATGAGAAGCTGCCCTTACCAGAGGCATATTACTGCCTTGTGATATCAGAAAATCTTGCAAGTGTATCTAGCATGTAAAAGACATGGATTATCTTTCGGTTTTTTTAGTGTTTTTTGGAGTTGTTTTTTTCTTTTTTTCTTTTTTTCTTTTTTTTTTTGTATACAGTTGAGACTTCTCTGTTAAACTGGCTTGCAAACAAAAATCAGAAACTTGCTTTTTGTCTGTAAAGCAGAATGAGGAACTGACATCACCCTCCTCTTTTGGGTTTTAAATGTCTTTTAGGACCGTGTGGCTCTGACATTTGACAAAACCACATGTAGCAGGCTGGAATTCAGTTTCAGGAGCAGAAGATTAAAACCTGTTCTAGGATTGGTTTGCATTAAAGAGTCTGGCATGAATAACACAGATCTCTGAAATCCTTGGCTTTGGTTTAAATTTTTTTCCCCCCAGCTGTGGATTTTATTTACTTACTTATTGTAATTTATTGTAACAGCTTTGAAACCTGCTAGATTAGCAGCCCAGGAGACTAAGGTCACAGAGTGGCAGTCTGAGTTGCGCTACAAACCCACTCTGATAGGATTATCTCTAGGCAGGAGGAGAAGAGTTTAATCAGCCTTGTCAATTCATTAGCCCTCCTCTTCTGAGGCAGTCACAAAGGGTACCACTTAGTGTCAGTGGTGTTGGTAGCTATTCTGAAATAAATACAAATCCAGCTCACTTTGAATCAGGCCAGTGAACAAGTTGTAAGCTCCTGTAAGCGGTTGTTATCATGCGAGGCTGAAGAGGTTCTTTTAACACTCTGCTGCTTTGATAGGGTTGACCCTTCCCTGAGGACTTCTCAAAGACTCCTGAGGCAGTTACCCACATCTTTAGTTCTTGCTGAATGTCACTCCCACTACAACACTGCTCTTCATAATAAGGAAACCCGGGGAAAGGAGCTGGTATGTTTACAAATAATCCCTGTCTTTCCTGACAGGTAGGAAAGCAAGGCTACAGTATACACGTTCAGTAATACTTCACCTTTGATAATGCAGCTGAGTTAACCTGAAGAAGGATCACTTTCTCTCCACTGTCTGCTGTGTAAGTTGATGGAGTGACCACCTTTCCTCTGCTAACATCAGGAATGTGAATACGCTCTGGATGGTCTACATCACTCCACTGATTCAGTCTCTCGCAGTCGTTTTCTGTAGCTCCCACCAGGACTCCTGCTGACATCAGAGGCTGTGGACTGAACTTCCAGGAAGTCTCTTTCAGAGAAAAAACAAAAGTCTATCCTGACCCTTTCTTTTTTCTGTCACCACAGGGAGACCTCCAAAGATCCCTCATTCAGGTGGATTTTGGTGACGGCACTGCTGTTTCATATGCGAATCTCAGCTCAACAGAAGATGGGATCAAACACATCTACCAGAATGTAGGCATATTCAGAGTGACTGTGCTGGTGGAAAACAGCCTGGGATCTGACAATGCTGTCCTCTACCTGCACGTAACATGTATGTATGTTCATACTCATTGTTAGCTTCTGTCCCGCTCTGAGAGATGATATTTGGACTTTGCATGCGGGAGGATAGAGTGATGGGAGATGGTGAGTGTTTGTCCTCCAACAGAGGACTCCAGAATGGGAGGAGACACAAGAAATAGCAGTTTGTTTTTTTGAACCATGTTTAACCTCTAACTTTGGGTGGTCCAATCTGAGACACCTCAGAGTAGTATCTTTCCCTTTCTGAAATGCAATGTCATTAGCATGTTTACAGTGCCAGAAAAATAAAGACATCTTTAATCAGTTTTAAAAACCTTGACTTTCGCTTTGTACAAGGTTTTGCCCTTTAATGAAATGCAGCCACATTTGGGATGGAAACTTGTGCATTTCAGTCTTTCTGTTGTCATAGGAACCAAAATCCTGGTGTTAAAGAGTATAACAAGAAAAAATGTTATCTTCACATTGCTCTTTTGCTATTCTTTTCAACCTTTTTATACGTTGGCGCTCTCTGATTTACACCTGAAATGTATCTCAGTCCTTGTATAAAACCAGCAATGTGTTCTTTCATCTTTATTCTTGCACATCTCTGTGAATCCAAAGGGTTTAAACCAAAGGGTTTTTTATTGAAATTCTGTAGTACCTCTGATGGATTTTGTTTGGGGCCATAATTTGTTTTACATGGTGTGATTATTTTCTTTTGTTTGTTTATTTTTTTTGTTGGGTTTTGTTAATTACTTATATTTCAGGCTGTGTATCTATGTGACGGATTTACTGGAGGAAACAAATTTAAAAACTTAGTTATTTTTATTTTTGTTAAGCTTTTAGAAATACTACTTAGCCTCTACCAAAGTAATTCCACATATTGCCTAGATAATTCAGCACATTCCACATTCTGTAACTCTGGTTTTGGAGTTACTTCACTTAGTATGAAATCAGCTGCATCTTTAGGGGAAGAGGGCAGATCTCTAATGGTGCACATTCGTATCAACAGATGGGACAGTGGGAGTTGTAGATGTGGAAAACAGGAGGTGTATGTGGGAGCATGATGGGAACAGGAACAAATACCTTCCTGAACTTCTTCCTTGAAAAAGACCCGAGGTTAATGAGCATAATGTGCCATTTATCTTACCTTACCCTTACCTGATACTGGTCTGCCTTAAACTTTTATATCACGTAGCCCTTCAGCAGTGTCGTGTGTTTGAAAAACTCCTATCTGTCTTGCAAAAAAAGAACTCTGCTGATAAATCAGATTGTTATCAAGCTTTGGTTTCTTATTTGTATACTTATCCTGTATTACTTCTGCTTTGAGACACTGGTGAGGCAAGGTAAGGTCTCAACTCTTAGCTACTGTTTTTTTTGTTGGTTGGTTGGTTGGTTTTGTTACAGTTTTTTGAGAATCACTGATAGAAATGGAACTCTGCATATAAACATCAGTAGATGTTTATATGCTTTCACATAATTTCTTCACCAAGTGAGGAAGCACAGGTTTGGTCCAGTGGAGAGTGCCCCTGCCTGCAGAAGAGAGGTTCTGGAGTCACACTGCAGTTTGCTTTCCTGCTTGTGCTTGGCTGCTTAGCAGGGGAGCTGCAGTATTCAGCAGTCCTCCTCCTTCTGCTGCTGGTTATGAAAGTCACCTCAACAGGAGCTGTGGTCATCTTTTTCTTTCCAGTCTGTGTAAAAGGTCACTGGAAACAAATGGAGCAGTGTTTTGGCGGCTGATATTTCACAAGTGGTTCTGACAGCCTTCTGTGAACAGGGTTGGCAATTGTTTGCTGTTTGACAACAGAGGTCCATGGGGACCTTTGCACACGCTCAGCCTATCTGCACAGTAATGAACCCACACAACAATAACCACTCTGTTGTGCAACCACAAAGTAGAAGGCAGGGTGGCCTTACTCATATTGGCTTTCTGCGTTATAGCTGATTTAATACATTTTCTCGAGCCATAGAAGGCTTAAGAACTGTTTTGATTGTTTTTGCAGTACAATTAAGAAACAATATCCAGATGTCTTCATGCTACTAAGCAGCTGATAAAGCATATATTTCTGTGCTGTGTTTAGATAAAGTCAGTATGTGACTTAAATATGTCACTGCATGATCACTGCAGCCGGGCCTAGATTCGTGCCTGACCCCCAGAGAAGCCACAGCCTGAAAGATGTGTCTCAACTTTCTCTATGTATGTGAGAAGAATTAGGGGCCTCAGAGCAGACTACAGAGTATGGTGCCATTCAGACTAGCAATAGATTGGCTGAAGGCAGGGTTGTACAATAAATTCAGTCCCTCATAAAGCCTAATGCCCAGATCCATATAAGCTTCTAAATCTATGGAAATGCTTGCTTTGCCTCTCAGCTCTCTAGTGAGCAAGGCTACTTTATTTAGCTTGGGGTGCATAAGCATGAATTTGGCCTCTGGGAAGTCTTGTAAGAATACGTGACCTGACAAGAAAAACACACTCTGTGCTGCTAAGATCCACAGGAAAACAACATGCAGCCCGAGCTTCAAGAGAGTTGTAGAAGGGGCACTAACGGGGGGACCTCTTGTTACAGACCTGATATATGAGTGTGAGTGACCTTGGGCCTTCCAGCACTCTTCCTTACCTGTGACCGGCAGCTTTGTTGAGGACAAAGCTACAGGTGCTGAGCCACAGTGTTTGTGATCTCCAAGATAAGAGGAAAGCTTCTTTCTAGTGCCCTGCTCATCCTGCTGCAGCCCCTCTGCTGCTGTTCCAGAGCTCCACAGATGCAGGTTATTGTGAGGCAGGAGTATTTTGGTGTGCATGGACTGTACCTTGTATAAGGTATATGCATTGTAATAAGTCTCTACGAACTTACCTGGAAGGATGCAGTCTCCTAGCAGTTAAGAGCTCATCCAGAATGAGCTATCCCCATCTGCTGGCCAGATAATAGTTCAGCATTTCAGCCACTTTGACCCATCAGCTATTTGCAGAGAAATGCTGAGGCAGAATTGGCTTGTTTGAGCCATTCTTTCATGTTCTTTCTAAGCCAGCACATGGCACAGGTCTGAGGAGGGGCTGGGTGTCCTCTGCAGTGTGTGGTCTTTCTTTTAAGCTGTATTCAGAGCAACTGTGTAGTTATGTTGGAGTGGACTAGATTTTACATGGGTGTCACTGTCACTACTGTCACCACATCAGGTGTGAGGAAATGTATTCCTTTAGAGGTCTGTGCTGGTGGTACTTGGCGTTTGGCAAGCATCTCAAAGGATATCAGAGCTGCAAAATATTCAGCTTGGGAAGCTGCCATTTCTCAGTTCTTAGTGTCTCGCAGGTCACAGAAATGTGCCTGAGCAGGGAAATTCCATTAAAATCAGAAGAATGAAATTCCGGCTTCTCAAGAATTTATAAAAGGGGTGTTCACTGCTGATTACTGAAGGAGAAATGAGCCACAATCTAGTCTATAGCAGTCTATGGTTAGTTCTACCGTGAGTGACTCTTAATGGGGGCTGCATTAGGTTAATCAGTGGCTGTGTCTATACCACAAAGAAATCTGCATTTTATTAATGAATCAGAAAGAATAGTTCTCGTTTATACTGGCACTGCTTATACAGTCTGTTTTGGGTGAATTCTTCCATGCCTCTCTGCATGTGTGTGAGGCAGGGTCATGGGACGCTTGCTCTAAAATGTTCAGTGTTTCTCCAGGTTGGAAAACCAGGGTCTAAGTAAGTGATGATATATGCATGTGATGTTTTCAGAAAAATCCTCTCCTGAAATATAAAAGAAGATCCTTTAGCAAAGCATCTCAATTCCACATGGACAATGCAGTCGACGCTTTCAGGCTGTAGTCTCCACTTCTCATCACTTACTTACTTACAAGCTCGCAGATGTAGGAAGTGGATTTTACTTGTTTTAGAAACCCATGTCCCCGTATCACCTGGGAAGTCTTTCTTTTTTTTTCCTCTGTCAGTTTTAGGACAATTGCTTTGTTCTCTAAGTGAACAGTCAGAACACGTTTTAAAAAATAATCTAGAGGACAAGATGCAATAACAAAGGCCCATCTGTCTCCAGAAGATGAGAAATGTGTAACCCTGGGCATAATGTCACTTGTCAAATGAATTATGTTCTGTTTATACTAAAAAATAAAATAGTTTATTGAGGAAAAGAGGGAGTATAAGGTAACATAAAATGAAAGCAGTTGTGAATAACTGTGTTCAGACAGAATTTCATCCAGTATAAATAGATGATAGAGTATTACTGAAGTCCACCAAATCATAACAATTTGCATCAGCAGAGATGCTCCATGTCAACGGAAGCCATTTGTCCTGCACATTCTTATGTCTTCTTAATGAAGACCCTGTTCACATATCTGAGCTCTGCTTCTGTTGTTTAAGTGGTATATAATGTTCCTGGCTATTTGACATCCATGCAATAAAGAACCCAAGATTTTAGCTCTGGTACAGGGGTGATAAATGTCATGCCCTGTGGTGATTTAGAAGAGTGTTTATTTATTTCCTCAGACCAGTGCATCTCCCCTCAGGTCTCCTTTATCCCAAGTTGGTATTTCACAGGGAGGGAGGACTCACACCTTGTTTCTGTCTCTGCAGGTCCCTTGGAACATGTTCATTTATCTCTTCCATTTGTCACCACGAAGAACAAGGAGGTCAATGCCACAGCAGTACTGTGGCCAAGTCAAGTGGGAACACTTACTTATGTCTGGTGGTTTGGGAACAACACAGAGGTTTGTATTCACTATGGACTGATATCAAAACAATCAAGGAGGAATTCTGACTGGGAAGGGAGAAAGAGAAGGGTCTGAAAATGCTTCTAAATAGTCCCCCATGCAAGAAAACTGCAAGTCAGAAGAAGAGACACTAATTCTTGGATCTCTGATGTACCAACATTGAAACACAGGAACCATTTTGTGATTATTGCTGTGACTTAGCTGCAGGTTTATTGCCATTTCATGCAAATTGTCAATAGCTTTGTACCAGCATTTTCATCCAAGGCAGATGCATAGAACCAAGGTCCCAAAGAGCTTCTAGTGTGCTCTTCCCCTCGCTCACTATAAAAGCAATAACAAAAGCTGAAAATAACATACAACACAATCAGAGGATTGCATCAACACTTCCTGCTTTATTTACCTCTTTGTGATTAAAGTAGAATTTGAATTTTTTGTTGCTTTGTCCCTCAAATGATGGAAAATTTGCTGCTTCTTTCTTACCTTCTCCCCCAGCTTTTTCCCCACAGCTAATTATCTTGAGTGTTAAACATATGCCCTGTGTTTGTAGTCTGAATTTATCTAGCTCTGGTTTCAAGCTGCTGGATCTTGTTACATCTTTGTGTGTAGATTAAAGGACTCTGTCATATCAGAAATCGTCTCTCCCTTGAGGTACTTACAGGCTGTGATTCTCACCTTTTAACCTTCCCTCTGATCTTCTAAGCTTGTTAGTGATCAGAGTTGGTCTAACTCTGTTCTCATTGAAGTGAAAATTTTACTACAGACTACAATGGGAACAGAGTTTAACTTAATACTATGTGCTTTGAAGACCTCATCCAGAGTTCATTAATAAGCGAAAACAGAAGTTAGGGCAGAGACTGTTGAAAGGGAGCACAGCTCACTGATTAACTGGTTTGCAGAGCAGACCAAGCTGAGGGGATCTGTGTTCTCTCTAAAACCCATCCTTTTCCAAAAGCAGCATGTCCATGTCTAGGGATAACACAGGAGAGCAACTGAGAAATGTTGATTTGCCTCCTCGTTCTGCCACAACCTCCTTAAATACCTTAAACAAACCACAGCTAGATCTGGGAAAGGAGCATGACATTGGAGCAGTGAGTCTGGTGGGCCCTCCTATTAGGATTTGCACCTCTCTGGAGCAAAGACACTTTAACATGGGGTTCCAAACAGCATGCTCAGCAGAAAGCCACTTGGAGACAGCTACTGAGGAATTGTAGGACCTTAGTAACTATCTTTTTTGGAAATTTTAGGCACCCTGAGCAGTCTCCAGAAAATTGGCTTCCATGTCACATGATCCTTCCTACTTCTAAGTTTCCAAGCTGGAACCAATTCCCAAAACCATCCCAATAGGCCAAAGAGCCAAACTCATATTTGCTTTTCCTCTACAACCAAATTAACTTCTTTTCTCTTCTTATGTACTTGCAGCCACTGATCACTTTGGAAGGGAGCATCACATTTACATTTTCTGTGGAAGGGATGAATACCATCACTGTTCAGGTCTCAGCAGGAAACACCATTCTTCAGGACACAAAGACCATCGCTGTATATGGTGAGCCCTTCTCCCTTTGTTTTACATAGGATTCTCCATAATCAAGAGCTAAAGATACAGGCAGCAATATAAGGTCTTAAGTCCAGGATACTTTGAGCAAAGATGTAAGCTCACTTCCAGTATCAATTCAGCATAATGCTTCTTACTGATGTTAGTCCAGACTGAGACGATTGCAGAGTGTTGATTTTCTTCCCAGAACCCTCTGTGTCAAATCTATCCATCACTATATGTTAGTCCAATACAATTATAAAAATTTTAGGCTGTTTTGTAAGCTGAAGCTTTCCTCTTCTTGGCCAGTAGAGGCCTCTTTACTCACACACAAGCTGCCTGGCTCAAATAACAAGTCAGTGCAGCATGGTGCAGTCCTGTACAGAAATCCGCACTGCTCTGATATTGTACTCAGGCCTCAGAAGCAGTTACTACAAACAAATGCCACGTAGTGTGGATGTAGTCCAGGAAGCACTGGGAATTCCCTAAGCATGTAGCAAAAGTGATCAGTGTGAGCATCTCTGTTAGCAAAAGCAAAGATTAAGAAGCATTTTTTCCAAGGCTATCCAGTTAAGATTTCAAGTGTTTGGAACACATCTATGAGAATACAATCACAGCTTCCTTTGCAGAGTTTGTCTTCTTCAGAAATCAAGAAGGTAGCATTTATATTCTCCACACAGCTCCCCTTCCAATGCACCTTTTAAAGTAAGGATCTATCACCTTTTTCAGTTTTGTGACACTTGAGCAGTGAATCACTCAGATTTACTGCTAGATTCTCTGACAGCATATGCATCACTTGCAGATTGATTAAGAAAAGCAAAACAAACTGCAGCACGTTTCACTAAGTTCTGCTCATTCAGCACTAAGACATTTTCAAATGTTTTACCACTGTGTCATTGTATCTGCAGAGCAATTTCGGTCCTTGCGCTTATCATTCTCACCAAATCTGGATGACTACAATCCAGATATCCCAGAGTGGAGAAGGGACATCAGCCGTGTAGTCAAGAGAGCTCTGGTGGAGGTAAGCAATGTGCATTAACTGTCTTACAGTGGCTAAATTTCTGCTTTCTGCCTACATTAGGGCCAAATAAATTGTTCTTTCAAGGTGCTTCTCTGTCCCTTGCAACTATAAAAGGAGGATAGACGAGTATTTGAGTCCAGAATCCTAAGTTTTATACAGGTGAAGTGATCCCATCCTATGACAATCTAGCGCTCAGAGTCAGACTTCAGTTTATTCTTTTTAATGGAATATTTCAGAGAAAAGGGCATCTGAAAAACAAATTACTTGTGTGTGTCCCTAGCTTTACAAATGCCTTTTCTGTTGCATTGCAATTCCCCTTTTACTGCTGTACTTATACAGCAGCGGAAAGCAATGCTATTCTAATGGAATTACAAATATGCTGTAGGAAACTTAGGAGACCAAAGAGAAAATATTTCTCACTACTAAGAGCACCAGAGTACATATTTTACATTTTTCATATAGCATGAGTTTCATGGGTCAAGATTGGGTGCTATTTCTCCCATCAACACTATGGAGAAGCACTGAATTCCTTCTCTTACTGTGAACATTGTTTATCTGAAGATTTGGGTTTCAAACCAAGAGGCAGAGAAATGCATGTTAGAAGAGACAGGTGTGTGTGGCGGTTTCTCAGCTCAGCAGAAAAAAAGCAGAAGGAACTGTTCAAAACACATTTGTGTCCACACCTCATTAATGTCTTTCCAGCCTTTTTGCATAGATGGTGTCATGAATAAACAG